>PVKN010003475.1:0-37133 GCA_004027915.1 Capromys pilorides
GGAGGGGGAGGGGAGAGGGAAGAGGAAATGAATTCTCCCCCAGAGCCTCCACGAAAAACTCGGTCCTGATGACCGCTTCATTTCATCCCAGTGAAAATCACTTCACATTTCCAACTTCCAGAACTACGAGATGATAAATTTGTGTTGTTTTAAGCCACTATATTTATCGTAACTTGTTACAGCAGCTAGAGCAAACCCACACAGTAGCTGGCTTTTTTAAATTTTGTACTGAGGACTAAACCAGGACTTCACACATGTTAGGCAAGTACTCTACCACTGGGCTACACCCTCGGCTCTTCCATTTTACTTTTCAGTTCATTTTTCTAACTGAAATCTGATGAGACAGTGGACACACTCTGGGGATTCAGTTTCACATACAGCCATCTCTCCTCTGCATGGGCTCTTGGCTGCCATTCCTGGTCCCCTAGTTTCCCCCAGTTGCCCTGCCCCTCCTGCAGGCATGACAGCTCCCTGCAGGAGCCCTAGGCACAGGCACATGCATAGGGAGGACGCAGGTCATACAGATGCCATGTAGCATCCACCCTACTCCATGACTAAAATGAGCACAAATTCCAAAGCCACATGGCCTCTCACCACCAGCTCTCTCAGTCCAGATCTGATCATGACCCAGCATCTAGACTGTGATCTCTGGACAGTGCCCATGCCCCAGGGGTTGAGACAGAGGCCCACAGGAGGGATCCTGACTTCTCCACTTCCATCTAGAACCACACTGTATTTTGCACTGGGCCCCGCAGTCCACTAAGCCAGCTCCTCCTCTAGCAGTCATCTTCCTTCTTCACTCTCTGGTTCGTGGACCGCGCTTCAGAGTCAACACAAAAGCCCTGTGACCCCAGCCCAATCTTCAGTTTTTGCTCTTTACCCCAAAACTACATTTTGTCTCCTTTAAGGCATTTAGCAGGAGCTAAAATTATCACATTACTTTGCTTTCTGATTCACTTCAGCATGTATACTGTGCCCACTGTGTGGCGTGTCTGTTTCTAAGTGCACAAATGTAACACAAAGCAAAACAAACTGAGCCTCTGCCCTCCTTCACCAGAATTCCTTGTTAATGCCATCCATTATTACTTAATATGTATCCTTTTCAGAATAGACCCTTATATAGGCCTTTATATACCCAGCACATAGTAGTTGTGGTTGGCACACAGTGGGTGCTTAATAAATAGTTCTATTTAAATGGGTGAATTAACAGTGACTTGGATATTGTGTGCTGTGTCCAGTACAGGATGGAGTCAGCCCTCTTCATCATATAGATGGTAGGGAGTGAAGATCTATTCCATAAGCAAAATATTATTAGAGCAAGAGAGGCCTAGACACTGAGCTGGGGTGGAACACATAGTACCCCAGTTCCCAAATAGAATTGTCTTAAATCAGCCTGACATATGTTCTGCAATTATCAGTCAAGAGTTTATTTGTATATTTAAGTGACTTTATTCTGCTAATTGGACATATGTCTCATGGCTCTATGAGGAAAAATCTATTAAAAAGTCTTGCTGTAACAGGCAAGAGCTTTGAGTGTAGTTCTACTCAGGGACAGGAAGAGTACTGAGTAGATTTTAATTTGGTAAAAAAAATACTGCTTGGGGCCAAGATGGTGAGAAGCAGGAAATCAAGAACAGACTAGTAGATTATCACTGCTGCTAACAAGCATCGCGACCACCCTTACAGCGGTAGTGTGCCTTCCCTCAACTTCATTAACACATCACAGCCGTCCCTCTCCTCAGCCATTCTAGCCATTCCCATTTTGGAGACTTGGCCACTGAGACAAGAGAAATGCATCACATCTAACTCTCTATGAGTCTGTCCTCACAGCCCCTGGAGCCATACTTCCTGAGCACACAAAGGTATGAGATGTATGGTTCGGTTCAGCTCAGTTTTGTGGATTTGTTTTAGTTTTGTTTTCTGAGACAGGGTCTCACTATGCAGTCCAGGCTGGCCTTGAACTTGCTACATTACATCTCAAATTCACAATCTTACCTCAGTCCAGAATAAACAGTTAACTGGGTTTCTGTTGCTGGGGGGGACAGCAGAATGGTACAGAAAACACTTTTCTCAAGGTTCCCAAACTGCTCAAACTCCCTGTTGAAATAAGGAAATGCAGGCCGTGTACACTGCTGCCCTAGAAAATCCCTCAGGAACTGGGAAGCACCAGGGTCACAGGCACAGACACACCATTTGGGATTAAGTTCAAGCTGCTGTTATGGATTGAATGGTGCCCCCAAAAAGAAATGTCTATATCCTAGCCCCTAAAACATATGACTGTGACAGGTTTTCTTACTTAGAAAAATAAGTGGGTCAGCTGGTTGGTTGGCTTGTAGAAGTGGGGACTGAACTTGGCCTTTACACTGAGCTACATTCCCAACCCTTGCTTACTTTTTACTTGGAGACAGGGTCTTGCTAAGATGCTCACGTTGGGCTCACACTTGCAATCTTCCTCTCTCCTCCCACAGTGCTGGAATGGTACCAGTATTTACATGGTACCAGTATGGTACACTACCATACCAGTATTTAAGAAAAAGACTTGCAGATGTAAGTAAGCTATGCATTTTTAGATGAGATCATCCTGAATTACAGCAGCCCTGCAGTCCAATGATAAAGATACCTCAGCAGCATAAGCACCTGCCTGGTAAGCACAAGGTCCTGAGTTTGACCCCCAGTATGAGAGAGAGCGAGAAAGAGTTAAAGCAGAGTCTAGAGCGATACAGCCACAAGGAATACCTGCAGCTGCATGAAAAGGCAAAGGATTCTCTCCTTGAGCCCTCAGAAACAGTATGGCCTTCCCTATCTGTACTTTGGAGAATTCTGGCCTTCAGAACTAAGGAGAAAAAAATAAATAAATAAATAAATATATATATATATATATATATATATATATATATATATATATGAGGCATGGTACCCTGAATATTTATTTGTGTATATATTAGAGGGGAGAAAGAGAACTATCAAACCTGTAATTTCACAAATAGCTTGTCTGAAATAAAACCAAGTAAACAAAAAAGTCAATAAATGAAAAAAATCATAGAAATATCTGAACAGTTAGAAATGTGTGGCAATGACAATGAATTCAAGACAGTGCTTTCTATTTATGTAAAAAAGAAGGCTGAAGTTAGAAAAGAAGTATAGGTAAGGTATTATTTCTGAAATTAGGCAGCAAATACAAAGGTCATCAGTGAATTATTTCTGTAACTTTATGTACATCATAAACATTTCACTTTTTTAAAAAACCAATATGCAGATACAGCAAAATAGGATGCTGTGATTGGCCATGGTCCACAGGCCACTAACAAGTTGAGACCAGGCTAAAGGGTAACCAGACTTTGCACGTTCACCTAGGACCTACAGAGATGCTGCCATGTGAAGCCCTGGTCAGATCACATTTTTCCCCAGGATACCCATGATGTCTATGGAGCCCACCAACTCTCTCCCAGACTATACCAAGACCAACTCTCTCCCAGACTATACCAAGACCCAGTGAACTGCACCTGTAGAACTTTTCTAGAACTGAGAAGGCTTTGGGGTCAAGGCTACTGCAGAGAACATCACAGATTTGTGCTCCTCAGAAAGGTTTGGGTATACAGAAAGCTTTGTAAAAAGAAGTCTCTATCACCAACTGCCTTTTTCTTCCAGAGAAACGATCCTTAGATGACCCAACGAGAGAACATTACATGCAGCTCATGCTCCTGCAGAAATTATCACAAGCTCCGAGAAAGCCAGTCACCAAGACAGCAAAGATTCAACTTCCCTCCTCCTCTATGTAGAACCTTCTCAAGCAAACATCTCAATGATGACAAACAAAAGCCACAAAAGAGGGTCTGGGGACACAGTATGTGAAAACCCCCTGACCAGTTTCCACACTGGGTGGACAGGTATGATACATGCAAAGGAACCATAACACAGTGAGGTCTGTCTGCACGTACCCCAACTCCACCCACCCCCTTGCAGGGCTCAAGCTCCTGCCTTTCTTGGTTAGAAATTAGCTGGTGTCAGAGGTCACTGGCCGTAATTCCAGACCAGGGTCCAGAACTGTAATAAACACAAATCCTTCCTTCTGCAGCTGGTGATTCCACACCTACTTCTCATCCCCCAGTGCAGGCTGTGAACAGCTTGAGGGCAGAGGTGAAGCCTATTTCCCTTCCTATCCTCAGAACCTTATTCAGCGCCTGGCTCAAAGCCAGCTAAAATAATAGAGCGAAAGAAGAATGGTGAAGAATTATGGTTTATATCTAGATGCCCCCCAGCCCCCACCCGCCCCAGGGGCATTTATGTGCTCAGAGGAGGCTCCCACAGAGGAAAGTCACTGGGATCATGGAGGCACCACAGAGGGCGTTGTGTTAGGAGGTGGGGTGTCAGAGGGCAGAGTCACTGAGAACGTGACCTAGCAGAGTGCATCTCCCTTGCTAGCTCCCCACTGCACTCTGCTTCCGGCTGCCATGGTATAAGCAGCTTTCCTCCAAGTCAGGCCCTTCTACCAAGCCCCTGACCATGAAAGGACTTCTAGAACATGACCCAAAATAAAACTCTCCTCCTTTCAGGTATCAGGTGTTTTGTTCTAGCAACAAGGAAAGCAATTAAGATATCAGGTTTCAGAGAACACTCCTGAAGACCCAGATACTGCTATCCGGGGTGACTGTACCACCAGCAGGCTGGCAGGAAGTATCTTTAAAACCAGAAGTTGTTCAGTTGCTGAAGAGCTGAAGTGTCCTTTCTAGGCAAAGCAAGCATTTGCCGATTCCTTTAAGTCTACATATCCACTACTTGGGAACACAAATGCCAAATATTTGTTGAATTAACTGATTGACTAAGTGAGAAAAGAAATTAAGCTCTATGATCGTCGTCCTCCTTCCCTGTGTTTCCCAAACCTACCCCCACGAAGTGTCTTAGACCAAAGGATCATGGGTAGGAGTCAGCCAAGGCTGCTGCACAGACACCTGGCATCCACTTTCTGTCCAACATGGTGCTTTTCTTCAGGTCAGAAGCAGATAAACAAAAAGATCACAGAGTATGAAGTGCAATGAACATGAGATAGGGCAAGATCTCAATGTCAAAATGAAGTCTGGGGTGAAGAGTGGCTGCTGAGGACATCACATCTCCAAACCTCAAGGTGTTCACCTGTACAGGAGAGACCTGAGATACGTGATGCCCATGATGAGTTTGTCAAGTTCGAAGGAGTCATTACAGACAGTGTCAGCATCTCCACTGGCCTCTTTCTCCACTCTGACCTATATCTATTGGTCAGAAATGAACTTCCTTTTGCCTCAAAACACCCTTCCATATCTCATGGCTCTATAAATTCATTCTTGCCTAAGTGGAGATTTTAATAAGGCCAAAGTGCATGTCTAATACTCAAATCGGAAGCAGCCTATGCCCAAAGCAAGGCCAGACATCAAATTAGCAGAACCTGAAAGGCACAACAAGTCCTTACAGCCAGTCCAGAGTCACTTTCTCCTTCCCAAAGTGTTGCTAGTAATCCTCCCAAACAGTTTCATGTGAGCAATAGAGGGAGCCCCACTAGGGGTGTGATCTCTGTCTTCCCTCCCTACTCCTCATGGAATGAAGACTCACCAGTCCAATGGTGATTGGAGCAGCTTACACCATTCTCTTTCCTCCTCTTCTGGAATCTGCTTGTCTGTACAGCTCTAGCAGTCAATTCTCCCCTGCCCTAAGCGGCAGGCCCCACCTGGTGGGCTTGTCCTACCACACCCAGGCCTGGGTAGGAAGTCTATTGAGTTTAGGGAAAAGTCAAGCAAAAGCTCTTGCTCCAACACCAAAATGAATACTCAGCCAAGCATTTATCAATAATAAGGTGTTTCATGCATATTTAGGCCTTGCCTTTATGCTGAGAAGATGGTTGTTGGCAGCTCTAAGCCAATGTCTCAACACTCTCAACTAATTCAGTGAAATAGGACAGAGATGTTAGTCCCCAAAAAGTCCTGCACCCAATGCTCACCGGCCAGAACTGGCTTAGGTGCCAACCCCAAACCTTTCTCTATGGCCGACAGAATGGACTCTACTAACTGCCTGGCCAACCAGGATGGAGTAGGCCCTACCAAATCACAGATAGCACACTTGAGATGAGGTGACTCCCCAAAGGAATGCTACATGCTTTTCCTAAAAGGAAGAATAGCTCCTAAGCTGCAGAAATTAAGGATTATCCAAAACATCTCATCTCCTTGGTCAAAGTCTGTCCTGCCACCTCCAGCCCTTTACCTGGACATCTACACTTGCAGCTACTTCCTTCTGTTTTATGAAGAGCCAGCTCACACACACCCCCATTGATGGGTACCCTAGGCACCAACAATTCTTCAAAGCCCCTGAGCACTTCACCAACCCCACAGCTGCCTAACAAAGTGCCAATGGACCCCTAAGACCTGTGCCTTTATGTTGGCTCCCTACCTCATGATACAGTGCTGAGTCATGGAGTACCTACCCTGCCAGCACCAACTTTAAAAGTACGTCTTGAGCTCACTGCCTGCTGTGCTGGCATCTTGGCTCTGATCTACGCTGAAACCTGGTGGTGCTGGCTTGACAAGTGGGATAACTATTTTATCCTTTGCTTATTTCCTTGTCAGCCATGATGAGAATGGATATGCGCTCCATCGAATTAAACAACCCTGAAGTATTTACCCTGCTCCTTAACGCCAGCCACTTCCCCTTTCCCAGGCACAACTCCTAGGACCAACTGTTGTAGCATGGGGCTCTGCAAGGGGAAACAATACAATACAGGACACAGATTTTGTAAGATTATTTATAAAAGTCACCTCAAGAATCATATACAAAAAATGGAGTTCAGGAAATCAGTCCATACGCTAAAGATCAAAGAATCCAAGGGCCTGGATCTCATAGTACTGTCCTGTATGCATCCAGCTGACGATCTAGAGCTCAAAACAATGCCTTCCACAAGCCAAATTAGAGGCCTAGAGCTCTTCACAATGTCTCATGCAGGTCAGTTGTTTCACAGACCTGTGCTGGGAAGGCCCAAGGTCAGTAGTGGAAGCTACAACATTTAAGCCAGCAGTCTGAAGGATCTATGCTAGCAGGCTAAGGGATCTGATGCCAGGAAGCTATGCTCAAAGTAAGAGGCAGGGTTCCCCCGAAAAACACCACAGCCTTCCTCAACAAAAGGGAGGTCCTCAGCTCCTCCATCAATGAGGGAAACTGAGTGCCCATCAGGAAAGCCAATGGGACAAGTCCAGGAGACAGAGGAAGCGATGCTCAAAGTAAGACCCAGAGCTCCCCCAAAGTGAAGTACAAACATTCTCAGCAACACCAAGGTCATGAGCTTCTTAGGCAATGAGAACAGCCAAGTTCATTAGGAAAGCCAGCATGGTAAGGTTCTCCAAGGGAACCAACAGCTCCCTACAGTCTCCAACAGCCTCCTAACAGCTTCCCAACAACTTCCCAATAGCTTCCCTTCTTTTTTAGTTCCGGCACTTACGCTGCCAGCAGCAATCCCCAGGTAGGCCTCCCACACCCAGCACCATGCTGGTTCAATTCAGCTGGGTGTTACAAGTTGATCACCAGTTGTCAACCTATCACACCAGCCTACACTCTGCTAAGTGGCACAAGCCACCATGTGTTGCTCTCTCTCATCACATGCCAAACTGTATCACTTTCAGATGACCTAGATGTGGACAGCCAACTGTCTTCACAATACTCATCACAAAGGCCTTACCCTGTGTCCCGGCCTGAACCTCTCTTCAGAATGTCACTATGGTGGGTTCAAACACTCACAGCACTGGGACTGGGGAGATAGCTCAGTAGAATAAGAGCTTGCCTAGCAAGCTCAAGGGCAGGAGTTCAATCCCCGGTTCGGGGGTGGGAGGGGGAGAACCTCACAGCACTGGTTAAGAGGAACTGGAGAAAAGTAGAAGTGTATTAAGTCTTAGAGGCAGAAGGCTTAGGATCCTTCAATAAAAACCAGTGTTTCATTCATCCAATTGTTCGACAAGTCTGCTCAGAGGCGGCTTATACGCACTATAGACCTAGAGCTACACAGTATAGACAAAGCTCATCTGCACGGAGCATATCTTTCAGGAAACATCTGACTTATTATCCTATCTGCTTTATATTTTAAAGGTACAGTTTTGTTTCAGATATTATTTAGGTCTCAGGGATACAACCACATCTAGTTTATAGATAGGAACAATGGCAATTCCAAAGGCTAGCTGGCCTTTCCAAAGCTGAGATACAAACTCAAGTCTTCTGGCTGCAAATCTTGGACTCTTCCTGGGAGCCTCTTCAAAAATAAGGAGCTAGCACTATACAGCCTGGCACCAAAACAGACATTAAATCAACTCTGCTCCAGGTATCATCACTAACAACAGGATGTCCAGTTTCTGACATAAGGAACCAATAGTCTAAAAACAAACACATGTAACCAACTGTCATTTGTGGCAAAAATAAAGATAGAGCAATTAAATTCAAATAGGAAGATATCTCTGCAAAGATACACAAGAAATAATGATTGTCTCCCGGGAGGAAAATTGAGTACCTGAAGAAAAAGGGTAGGAGGGTCATTTTGTCTATTTCAAACACTATCCATTTTAAATTATGTGCCATTTAAACATATTTTCCATTAGACAACACTATGAGGATGCAATCAGCCAAATCCTGAATTTGGAAAATTCTATAAAACATGATCTGGTTTCTTCAGCAAGCAAATAGCTGAATAAAAAAGAAAAATTTTAAAGAAGATAAAAATAAAGGGAGGGAGGAAAAAGAAATGCTATATGATTTTAAAAGATTTAGAAATGTCAACCAAACATAATGTATGTACCTTGTTGGATCCATACTGAAGCTAACTATTAAAAAAAAAAAAAAAAAAAAACCTCAGGGTCAAAGGAAATTTGAACAAAACTAGCTATTAGAGATTATTAAAGAATTGGTAATATTTTTTTTGGTGTGGTGTGGTGTGGTTTGGATTGGTTTGGTTGGAAACAGGGTTTCACCTGTAGTCTAGGCTGGCCTTGAGCTTACTGTGCTCTCCTGCCTCCGCCTCCTGAGTGCTAAGATTACAAGTGTGTGATACCATGACTGGCTAGAATGCTAATCTTTTTTCTTTCTAAATGGATACAGGGTCTCCCTGTGCAGTTCAGACTTGTAATGATGCTTCTATCTCAGTCAACCCAGCACTGGGATTATAGACCTGTACCACCATGCCTGGTTTTGGGCCAGCACGGCATATGGTACTGGAACCAGGGATCAAACCCAGGTCCTCGAGCTTTCTAGGCAGGTACTCAGACTACTGAGCTATCTCCCAGTACTAGATTCCTAATCTTGTATGATCTTAATATCATGGTTATATTTTTTTCAAAAGTCCTTGTCTGTTAAATACATTAAACTAAAGTACAGATGAAATAATAAGATGCCTGGGATTTGCAATAAAATATTTCAGCCAAAAAAAAAAAAAAAATGCATAAAAAACAAATGAGGCCTAGAGCTCATGACAATCTGTCATGCAGTGTTGTCTTAAAGATCTGATCTGTGCTGAGAAGGCCCAAAGGTCAGCAGTGGAAGCTAGAAAGTTTGTGCCAGCAGTACGAAGGATCTGTGCTAGCAGGCTGAGGGATCTGAACTGGAGCCAGGAAGCTAAGCTCAAAGTAAGAGGCAGGGCTCCTCCAAAAAGTACCACAGCCATCCTCAACAACAGTGAAGTCCTCAGCTCCTCCATCAATGAGGGAAACTGAGTTCCCATCAGGAAAGTCAATGGGACAGATCCATTGAATAAAGGAATAAATGACAAATTAAAAATTGACAATTTCTCAAGCTAGATGACTGCTCCAAAGGAATTCATGATAATATTTTATCTACTTTTGGGGACAGCTGAAATTTTCATAATGAAAAGTTTAAATACAGATTGTAAAAATAATTGTCACATGCACAAAGAATGCCTGAGAGGGAAAGCATCACAGATGAGAGTCTAAAAGGATTACAAGGAATTTTCTAAGGGGCAAAGGAGCATTCCAGGCTGAGGGGGCCACCTAATCAAAGACAAACTGGTCTTTCCAGAACTCTCTGGAAGAGCCAAAAGTATCTATGCCTGACCTCAGGCTCAACCTACAACCTACAAAAATGCCTGCCTGCCTGATCCTCTGACTCTAAGGTATCTGAATATAGCATCTAGATCAACCTGGTTCCAAGTGAGCACAGAGCACAGGGTTGACAGCTTCTCTAACAGAGTCTCCAAGTGGCCTTCAAAGGACAGAACAGCAGTAATCTCCTTCAGTTGGATTCTGGCTAAGAAGGCAGTTTAGAAGTTGTCAGAGACCCACAGGATTGGTGATTCATGCTTGTAATCCCAGCTACTCAGGGGGCTAGGGTGTGAAGATCGTAAACTCGAGGCCAATATGGGCTACACAGCAAGATCCTCTCTTAGAAAAAAATAATAAAGTAAGGCCTGAAGAAGCGAAAAGAGAAAAGAAGGAAAAGAGAAGGGAAAAGAGGGGGGGAAACTATCAAGAATAGAGTACACATCCCTCCTGAGACTTCCTGCACACCTGCCCTGACCAGGGACACACACAGCCTCCAAGCCAGCACCTCATAGATAATAACCTCAGCACCAAGAGATCCAGCTTGATGTAACCTGACAGCCCCTCTGAGAGGCACTAAAACACTTCCACTGCAGAAGGAGGTAGCCCTGCTTCCTGCCTTCCAATCCCCATGCCAGCAGCCCCCATGTCAATATTCCTCTGCTCGCCTCCAGCTGCCCACTGGAAGCTTGCTGGTTGTCCAGACTGAGATGGACATCACTGTTCCCTTACCTTCGATCGAAGCTGCAAGTACTCCTCTGAGCCATAGGGGACGTGCCTCAGGGAGGTGAGGTAGTCATAACTGATGGCAGCTGTCTGTGAGGAGAAAGGAAGGGAAAGTTTAGCATGCACAACACCAAAGCCCTGCAGCTGCAGGCCCCACAGGGACTACCAGATATGCAAAAGGTACCAGTACACCCTCAGATGCCCTGTCCTGGGAGCTTAGCTACTTTTTCCCAGCATTCATGGCTCAGTGCAAGTGCCACCTCTGCAAAAGGTCTTGCTAATGCTGCCCCTATGCACCAGGAACTCCTAATTATTTATAATAACAATCCACCACCTGAAAGTGTCCTGCTCATTTGCCTCCTTGCTTATGAGGTCTCTGAATTGAAGCTCTATAAACACAAGGGCTGATGCTTCAGTTCTTCACTGTACCTCTGGTACATTTACACTGTCAGGAACATGAGCAGAATGTCAACAAATACTAAATTGAATGAGTGCCATTACTCTTAAAATAAGGATATCACAAATAAACATTATCTTATATTTGTGTTTGGTCTAACCACATAAGGTTTGTGAACAGGTTTCCTTATCCTTGGTCAGTCAGAGAAGTACAAAATCCTAGATGTCTCAGGCCTGGAGGAGCCTTGAGGACTATCTAATCCAAACCTCCATTTCAGAACTGAGCATCTGAGAACCCTAGAAATTAAGAAGCTTACAAGATTTGTATTAGAGAATGATTCTTTGCACTCTGAAGCATTATTCCATTCAACTTGTACTCATTAAATACCAACCCCCAGGTCACTGTGAAGAATGTATCAGAGCCCTTTAAACAATGCACAGCTTGGGGCCGGGGAGATAGCTCCGTGGCACAAGTGCATGCCTTGGAAGTGAAAGGTCATGAGTTCAAACCCCGGCTCCACCAAAAAAAAAAAGTGCACAGCTTAGCACTGTTTCATAAGGCACCAGTTGATACCCTCCTCTCTTCCTTCTAACTGTTTAGGTACATAAGTTGTCTCATCTCTATATTTCTATATTCCACTCAAGCCCTCTTTCACTGGGACATTCAACCAGATTCCCAGCCGCAGTGCTCACTTCTGTATCTGACTGCAGCTGTGATCTTGACACATGTGTGGTTCTTAATTGATTGCTTTTAAACCCATTCTTGTGCACATTCCATGGCCAGAGACTCCTTCAGTGCTAGGTCTCAACTCTTTTAAGGCTGAACAGAAGCTCCTTCAAGCTGGGTCTAGGTGGGACCATTCATTTGTACCCATCAAAGCTCATAAGACTTAGAACCCCAGTTGCGCAAAAAAAAAAAAAAAGGCTCTTAAGACAATGATCGCCATTGTCTAGGGACTGTTTCCTCTCTCCTAGCCTGTTTATCCAATTTGTCCACCTCAGTTCCAAAGCTTAGCTCAGCCTTGAGCACAAGTGCCATGTCAGTAGGCTTTCCTCTGAGTTGTGCTCAACAGGACACTTGGTAGCACCAAAAACTAAGGAAATAATTAGACAACAACCCAAGTAAGATAAAGGAGGGCAGAAAGCATCTGGCATGTGATAATACACTCACTCATGCAGCAATTCTATAGCAATTTCTGGGACACTTGCTATCTGCAGAGTTAGGAGAACATGATCACACCAGGACAATGATGCTACTGAGCCACTGGAGAAAGGCTCTAGAGATCCCATATTTAACTTGGATTCACTCTTTCTGTTTGAGGAACCAAGGAGATTCTCAAACTTTTTCAGGGCTTGGATATTCCACAGCAGTGGTGGAGAACCCACGGCATGCATGCCATAGCAGGCTGCCTCTACCACTGAAAGCTGTATGGAAACATTCACACTGCTTCACTAGCACAGCATCAAATTTGCTGGCAGAATTTAATCTGCAAAGTCTTCTTTCCATAAAATCTTTCCTTGCATCTGCTGAGAAGTGCTCACTGCTCCTAGGAATTGCCACTATAATAGGATACAGAACCTAAAATGTAAAGGTTCTGAAGAGACCTCACTCATTACATTCTATTTATCTGCAAAACGGCAGAGGAATGAGGATGCATCTCCATGTCTATGCAACTATGTAGTGTGGCACGTGTAATGGTATGTATGTATGACCTGCATGCCATCTGTTGGTACGCCTGCAGGTAATACTGTAGTTCCTCTGCTACCTCCAAAATGAGAGAAACCTACCGTAGCCACCGCTCTGCCCACTCTGACAGCACCGAAGTCGTTAGGGTCCAAGTACTTGTTGCTGTAGACGTAAACCCCAGAGGCAGCAAAAGCAATGCTGGTCCATGAAGCAAGCTTGAGAGCCTTTCTGGCCATGTCCCTGGAGCCTGAGGAAGAAAGAAAAGTGGAACAAGATAGCAATAGAGGCTTCATAGTTAATCCACCATTCAAATTCCAGCTCCCCCACTTACCCTGGATCATTTTCTTAATCTCATTGAGCCTTCATTTCATCATTTGTAAAATATGATGGTGCTTACATCACATTCTTGAGTTAAAATGAGATAATGTCCCTAAAACAATGAGCATAGTTCCTGACACAAGTCAGATCTCCAAAGTCCCTCCTCTGACGGTGCTAACCACTGCCCTTGATGTGGGCAAAATGAGGTTTTCGCCCACATAGAGCTTATACTCTAAGGGAGACTGCAGATAACAAGCAAGATACATATTCAAATATCAGAATTGCTACTAAGTGCTGAGATGAAACGCAAAGACAGCATGGTGATCCCTAGAAATGAAAGACATTACTTAGATAGGAAAAGTAGGAAAGGCATGTTAGTCATTGCTACTTCTTTGACAAGATAACATGCATATACAAGCATCATTGGCCTTGGTGTCCAGGAACAGAAGTGGGCAGGCCACCACCAATTGGCAGCTTGGTAGAAGCCCTCCATATCTGCCTGACTTCCAAACTATTTACATCAGTTAGAGTATACTGTCCCTCGTCTACACTGCACACCCTTGAGGACAAACACCATGACTGTCACTATTTGGTCCACACCGTCTTGTAAGGTACTTTCTGGTTAGGGCTCAAAGTTCACCTGCTGACTCAGTCTCTTTAACAAAACTCATACACTGGTCAGCGTGACCTTTCCCACACACTTTTTTTTTTTTTTTTTTTTTTTTTTTTTTTTTTTTTTTTTAGATATGGTCTTCCTATGTAATCCAGTTGGCCTTACACTCACCATATAGCCCAGGCTGGCCTCGAACTCACAGCAGTCTTCCAGCCTCAGATTCACAGGTGCTGAGATTTTAGGCATGCACCATCATGCCCAGACAGCCCACCCCTTGTTTCTACTCAGCCCACCAGGTAGCTATGCAGTCTTTCTCTTGGGTCAGTACACCTAGTGGCTGCTTCCTCTGCATTCCTGAGCATTTTATATTGAACTAAAATCCTTGACCCCAGCTACAGCTGCCAGAGAGAGCCTCGCAGGAAAAGGATACGGCCACGCCACCTGCTGGCACAAACCCTGCACAGACACAGCAGCCAGATGTAGGTCAGCTCTGTGGTCTGCTCTGGACTGACTGAGTCTGAGCACTGCCTCCTTATTCTGAGCCTGTTTCCCCTCTATGTGGAAGCAACTGTTCCAAACAGTCTTGTTCTCATGTAAAGTTTATTTTGACTCATGCCTCACTAAACAGCCACACAAGTCTTTCTCACAGATTTTTCTAAGATAATTTCTTTTAAGTATTTTAGTACAGGGTCTCACTACACAGATGAGACTCATCATGATCCTCCTGTCTCAGCCTCCTCAGCACTGGGATCGCAGGCAAGTGCCACCATGGTCCTTGTGCTTGCCAAACACATGCTTAGACTGCAGAGCCATTTCCCCAGCACAAGTTCCTCTTCTTATAAGAAAGGAACTGTAGGGACAGCCAGATAGCTCAGTGGATTAAAGTGCCTGTCAACAGGTGCAGGGGCTGGGATTCGATCCCTGGGCCTGCTGTATTGGCCCTGCCCCCAGGGCAAGCAGAGACAGCAATTGAGACTGGGCATGCTATTGTGCTGCTATAATCCCAGAATTTGGGAGGCTGAGAAGAAAAGAATAATTCCAAGTTTGATCTACGTGGTGAGACCCTGCAGACCCTTACCAAATACTTAGGAAAAATGAATTGTGACTAGAAATAAAACAACGTACAGTTTTCATGATAGCCAACATATGGAAATAACTCAACTGTCCATCATAAATAACAGAATTATAAATAAGATATTATTCAACCATTAGGAAGGAAATTCTGCTATTTACTAAACATTACAAACCTAGAAATGAAGCTAGAAAACATTACACTAAGTAAAATAAGCCAGATACAAATGGACACCCATCCCACTTGTACAGAATCTAAAAGATCAAACTTATAGATATGGATTGGCAAGCACAGGGACCAGAGTTCTATCCCTGGTCCCACATGCCGCGCCAGCCCTGCCCCTAGGCACACTAAGCCAACAACAGAGTCCAGGCATGGTGGCGCACACCTGTAATCCTGGCGCTGGCAAGGCTAAAAACAGAAGTCCGAGATGTGTCGTGAGACCCTGTACCAAATACATAAATAAAAAAAAATCTTACAGATATGGAGAGCAGAATGTGGGAGAGGTAGGATAGGACACTGACAAAAGGGCTCAAAGTTTTGGTTACAAGTAAGTTCTGAGGATCTAACACACAGCCTGGTGACTACCGTTAGTTCTATGTTGCTTGCTTGTAGACGTGGACCGCAGGTGTGCTCGTCATATGCACAAAGTAGGGAACCTATGTGAGGCAACAGCTGTGTATATTAGTTTGGTTGTGGCAATCACTGCACAATGTATATGTGTGGAATCATCGAGTATACCCTGAACACATGCAATTGCTGTCAATTTTACTTCAATAAAGCTGGAAAACAAGTATAATAAAAATAACCTAAAGCCTTGCTTTCTAGCATGCATTTTTTTAATATATATTTCTTTTTCTTTTTGGTCCTTTTGAGACACAGTCTTGCTATGCAGTTCACGTTGGCCTTGAGCTCTCTTTGTAGCCCAAGCTGATCTCAAACTCACAACAATCCTTGTGCCTCAGCCTCCTGAGTGCTGGGATTACAGGTGTGTGCCACCATACCCGGCTGCCAACATGTCAATAATCCTTTCAGAAAAAAAAGTGTGGAGGTTGGGAAACACGAACACTGCAGGTCAAGAGACCTGGAGATAAGCCACCGGAGTCTGGGGAGGACCATGGGCAAGCTGCAAAATCTCCATGAGGCGCAAGATCTTGTCCATAGTATGGGATCAACAGGAGCATCTCAGGGATGGGGAGGCAAGTAATGAGATGAACTACACAACAATGCTAAGCAAGAGGCCAGCTATGTAGTACGAACTGGGGGCAACTGCTTCTGTTCCCCTCCATTTACTATTATTTTTATTGTCATCATCTCCCCACCCAACATCAGGTGTTGGCAAAGGATTCCCTCTCTGTCAGCTCCCCAAGAACTTCAGCGTACCCTACTTCTAACTTTTTGGCACAGTCCCGCCTAACCCTAACTTTCACCTACTCTCCTTAGCCTTCGCCTGCAGGATTTTTCTTCAGTCCTGTTGAGAAAGACAAGGCACCCAAGCTCACTCTCTAACTTTTTTGTTTTCTGATTGTTTTATTAGTATCTTTGTGATGCATAATAATCACATGTATCTTGTTGAACTGACACATATACATGTCACGTCTTAACTATTTTTACTTCAACTTCTCCTCCTAGCCTTTCTCTATATACCTTGTTTCCACCAAGACACAGGTTCCTAACTGGACCAAAAAGTAGACCTGAAATTAAGTTGAATAACCTCAGGTCCTAATCCATTATCCTCCTTCAAGATCTTCAATACCATGGGTCTAGAGAATAGCTCAGAGGAAAAAGCACTGACCTGGCAAGTACTAGGACATGAGTTCAATCCCCAGCCCCACATGCTAGGCATGCCGTCTCAGCCCCAGATGCAATAAATAAAAAAAGGATCTTCAATACCAGGGCATCCACCAGGGTGATACAGGGCCCTTCCTGTGGGGTATCCTGAGAAGCCTATACTGAGGACACATGGGTGAATGATGGTTACAAGTTCAACCTCTGGAGCTGAGCAGAGACCTTGCTTGACTGCTCATCAGCTGTATGACCTCAAGTACATTTCAACCCCTTGAAGCCGCACATAATCTTCTATATGACAGAGCATGGGGGGGAGGGCAGGACTGAACACAGGCCCTTGCATTTTGCCAAGCAAGCGCTTATTGTACTGAGCTATCTCCCCAGCCCCTATGACCAAGCATTTAATGATGCCAATCAGTAGGGGTGAATGCCTATAATTCCAGAGGCTGAGGCAGACGCAGTGCCATGACTTTTGGCACCAACCAGGGATACATAGTGAGTTCAAGGCAAGCATGAATTACACGGCAAGACGCTGTACCCAAACAAACAAACAACAAAAAAGTGTTTGACCCCTACAGGGTCATTTTAAGAATGAAAAGACATGCAGCGTTAACATGTTACTCCGCACCCCCAAAAAATGAAACTTCCTTTTCTTACTACTATTTTATGCTTCATTTCTTCGTCTCCAATAGTCAAAGAGGACTGGGGAAAAAACATAGTTGCCCAGCCTGCAGAAGGTCCTTTCTCAGCACCACTAAAAAAAAGTCAAGAGGTTCTGTAAAGAAATTTCTGGCACCTCAAGGCCCAGGACTTGGCACAACTTTGAGCAAAGAATAAAGGGGAAAGATAAACATCACCTCTTGCATGAACTAGTCAATCAGTCTGCATCCCAAACCGACACCCAGCCACCCTTCCCTCTGCTGGCTTGGGTGCCACCATCACCCTCAAGTGTCTTCACATCACTCCTACTATACTCTAACCTACCAAAAAGCCCAAATTCCCTAGCACACATTCAAGGTCTATCACTTTTCTCATCCCAACCCACCACTGCAGTTTTATTTCCCAAACCATCGCTCCCAATTCCCTAATATTCCCCCTGGAAGCTTTTGTGGGGCTCAATCATTTAGATTCCTTGTTCTTTCCCATCTTTCATCACGCTCTGCTACCATCTCTAACAATCTGGTCCTATATCTGCCTACTCCACTAGCTGTCAAGGGCAGAATTCGTTAATAAATCAACCAGTGTAGTGAGGTTCTATTGTTACACATTGTCTTAGCATACAATTTCGAATGTCCGTTTACCCTGCTGAGGCCAGAAGCTAGCCCTCCTAATCTTTGAGTTTCCAGTTCCTGCCTCCTCCCAGTTTCTCAGTGCAATTGATCCAGATAGCTGCCTCTTGAGGATGACTTCTGAAACAGTCACCTATGGGGCAGATACAGCCTATTAGACTGGCCCTATTCATCCCTGTACCTGGTAGAGTGGATAAATGACAGTGGTGACCTCTCAATTCCAATGTGACCTCCTCACTGTACATCTATGGAACAGCTCCCTGAGGGAAATCTTCCAAGTAAGCCCCGGCCACTAATACACCTTGGCCCACAGGTGCCGCCACCTCTCTGTTTGTCTCTCCCCTCCAGGTACTGCAGCTAAGTACCCTGCTGCCTCTAGACTTTCTTCACCCCTTTCATGTGCTTGTGACTATTCAAAGGCTCTGTTATTTCACTGTTTTGTTGAGCTGTCTCCTGTGTGTGACACCTGACCAGCACACCAGAACCTCCCACAGTGCAGTTATCTTAAAAGGAATAAATGGCACACAGCCAGATGAGAACACAAGGAATCTCCCATTATAAATATGCACCCTGTCACAGAAATAGCTCATGGCAGGTTGGAAACAAGTATTAGGCTATCTATCTGGATAAAGAAGTATCCTAAGAAAAGCACACTGTAAACATCCAAAACCAAATCTCTTAGGCCCCCATCAGGGCAGGGCTACAGTCTGTAGCCACTCTTCTAGGAAAGACTTCAAGACCAAATTAGACATAAATACAATAGATCTGATAATAAATTACGACACTAACGAATGGGGGAAACTTTCCCCATTCTATTCTCAACATGAAAACACAAGTCCAGCTATGCACGCCCATGCTCCAACCTCTCCATTGGCTCCTGCCTCACTCATGAAGAGCCAAGGCTGGGCACAGCCTATGAGGCCTTAAAGACCTGCCTCCCCTCTTCCACTTCTCCCTCTCCTAACCCATTCACTGGCCACCTTGTGAGTAATCCATAATGCCAGGCGCAAGGTGGCCTCGGTACAGCCTTTGCCCTTGCTGGTCTCTCTGCCTAGAAGAAAGCCAGAAAATCTCTTCTACACAGGGCCTCAGAGTAATTCTCTTTGACTTTCTGGCTATGGCATTTCTGAAGCAGCTACTCAACTCTACATTGAAACCCAGAGCAACCTCAACAAGCATGTAAAGAAATGAGCACAGCCAAATTTGACCCCAAAGCTATTATCTGCGATGCACTGGCCTAGTTCACAGCAACACTCCAAAAGCATTTATTGAAGGAGTCAAGCAATGGATGAACTAATTCTAAAACGCCTGTACAGCCCCAGTAACACCATCCTCCAGGTGGAAATACATTCTGGGCTGCCAACGCAATAACCACTCTCCCCTGTAACCCCAAATATGACCTCCCAGTTCTTGTTCCTCTAAATCCCATCTTCCTCTTACACTAGCCCCACACCTGGCCCTTGGTACACGAGGCCAACCCTAACCTTGAGATCACTTCTGGGAAGGGATGCAGTAGCAAAGTAACCATTGCTAAGACCTAGTTTTCAAGCAAATGTCCTTAGACAATTTAAAAAAAAAAATACATAAAATAGATGATTCCAATATGGGAGCCAAACTGTGTCTGGATAGATTAGAGCTAGAATTTTCCAGAAGGTGTTCAGTGAGTCTTTAACATGCAAATGAGCCACTTCCCTTGAGGTATTTTAAAAGACCTGTCAAGCATGAAATATGTCTGTCGACAAAAAACATCTTTCATTATTAAATACTTCATTAATCTGTCCTATTCTGTTTACTTGCATTTTTTTACTTTTACTGAACTACCTATCATAACAGTACACACCTTCAGGGCTCTAAGGCCACAAAGTGCCTCAAACCAAACCATTAGATAATATGAGTAATAACTAACCTTTGTACATCCCTTCACACTCATTTCATTAAATATTCCAGACAACCCACGGAGATAAGACAAACACCACCATCCCAAGTATAAATGAGAAAACCAAGGAATAGAGAGACACCTTGAGTGATTCACTCCACATCGCTTAGCTAATAAAATGCCAGATTAAAACTTGAATGGGGCTTTCTAAGTCCAAGGGTGAAACCCTTCTTTTTTTTATGGTGCATGATGTCTCTGATAGGAACAGCTGAACCCCAGGTCACTAAGATTTTTATTACTCTCCTCAAATAAATACAACAGTCATTGTATGTGGGCACTATAATCGCGGACCCTTTACCATCCCAAACAATGCCAGCCACGTGGGAGGTTCTGTATGCCCTGGAAATTAAAAGCATGTCAAGTAAAAGATAAAACTATTCATCTCACTAAGAACAATCCATTCCAGACGGCAAAGTTGACACAGATGTTTAATTACTTGATCAATAAGAATGAATTCCATCTCAAAGGGCCACAGGAAACACTCCAGCAGGTCATAAAACTAGGCAACAGAAAGTTTGACAGTGAGAAATTGATGGTTAAACAAAATCTCCATCCCCTGGACAGAACTCAGGGGCATGCCTAGAATCACTTCTTCCTGCTTAGCACAGAAGTGAGAATGACTACAGAGGAAAGGCACTTACTGTCAACTTCTAAACAACCACTGCTTCCTCCTGTTTCCTAGAAAGGCTATTACACAAACAAGCACTATATTTTTCTAGATCATTCCTAAGACTGGCAAAGATCCAAAACTATCCTCAAAGAAAGTGAACAGGACTTCAGAGAAACATAGTCGTTAATGTAGATAAAAAAGCATACAAGGCAAATCAATGCCTAAAGACAGTGCCTTGAGCCCGAGCACATTTACAGCCTGCTCTGTCCTGCAGAAAGTGATGAAGTCCAATCCAGAAACCAAATCTGAAACATACACCCTTTCCTAGTGTTCAACGGCTAGCTGTTGTTTGAGTCAATAGTGATTAAATAAAGGTTCCCTGATCAATGTCAATGTTCCAGAGTAGACAGGAAAAATAAATCTCACCCCGGGAAGGAATAGAAGAAATTCTCTATTCAGTTCATCCTATAAAGGGCTGCTCAGGGAGAAGAATGACAAAATACACAAAAAGAGCGAGCAGAAGGTAAAAGAAGAGCCAGCCTTCAACACAAGAGATGCAGGGCCAAGTGTTTCAATGCTTCATGTGCCATGCAGAACCCGATTCTGCAGGCCATATTGGTACAGCCTCATTCTGAGACGTGGCAGAAACTTGGCCAAAGAGCCAGAACTTGAATCCAGGTGTGTCTGTGCCAACCAAGACAGCACAGCAGGGGCTGGGGATACAGCTCAAAGTACAGCACCTGCCTGGCAGGTGTGAGATCCTAAGTTAAATTCCTGGAACCAGAAAAAAAAAAAAAAAAAAGACAGCACAGGGCTAGATAGCTTAGCACTCTAAGCACCTGCTTGGCAAGTATAAGAGCTTAGGTTCAATGCCTAGTACCACATGCTGTGACAGTCCCAGAACCCTGAGTGCACCATGCTGGCCACCAAAACCAGACCAGGTAACACACACCTGTAATCCCAGTGCTGGGGAGGCTGGGACAGGTGGATCCAAACTGCATAGCAAGACCCTGTACCAAATAAATAAACAAACAAATGATTTTTTAAAAATTTTAAAAGAGCACAGTGGACAAGAATGAGCAGCTTCCTGAGCTCTGAGATGAGCCAGAGGCTATCTGACATGGCAATCTAAGCACAGTAGGTTACTCAGTGACCTACCCTGGCTGGGAGGAAAGGGACAGAGAGGTAAGCAAACCTAGTACTCCATTCTCATAGGTCCCTCATGAGAAGTGCGCAGTTGAAGTGGGTATATAGGGGCACGGTAGCTGTAATCCCAGCACTTGCGAGGCTGAGGAAAGAGGATCACTGCAAATTTGAGGCCAGCCTGGGCTACAAAGTGAGTTCAAGGCCAGCTCAGAAAGACAAAAAAAAAAAAAAAAAAATGCGTATATATGAGAAAGGAATAAAATGTAAACTTTCCCAGCAAAGGTCAAATCTCGGATGCCTGAGGCACAGGTCAAGCAAATGAAACAATCAAAGCAGAATATGATGTAATCAAGAAAAAAGGATTTCTGTACTATATGTACTCTCGCTTGTTACTGTTTTCCTATCTTTGTTTCTTCTATTTTTACTCTTTAAAATCTAAAAGAAAAAGAAAAAAGGATTTGTGTCATGCCACATGAGAATCTGTATATGATGTAGAAAGAATTAAAACTGCACAAAGTTATATATACTTGTTTACTACAACTACAAAAGTAAAACTCACAAAAAGGGCTCATAACCAGGTGGAAAGTGTTCACCAGTGTTTTCCTATAAAATAGAATTCTGTGTAATAACCCCTCAGGAAATTCCACCACATGCTAAGGTTTGAAAACTACCCCAGTAAGTAAGCACTTAATGAAAACTTTTCGCAGCACAAAATCCAATTCCCTTGAACTGCACATATTTCTTGGCACTCACTAAGCACCAAGCACCATGGAGGACACCAAGGAATGCTTGCTGAACGAGTCCCTAGGCAGTGAAATCAGCTGGAGTAGGTGTCTTCTACAGATGGCTCTCACACTAACCGCAGCCAGCGCACCTGCAGAAGCACGGGTCCTCGGAGGGCGCTGAGATGAGCCTTTGCCTGGACAAGTCGCGATGCCCAGTGGAGAGCTGCATCGTCGGGGCCGCCCCTGCCCTTACCAGGTCTGCTGCCCGGTTCTCAGAGCGCAAGGCCACGCACGGCTTCTCACTGAGCCACCCGCGGCCCCGGGCTGTCCTGCCTACTGTGAGCGCGGGGTTGCACCACTCAAGAAGACGGCCCAGTAACGCCCGCTGCGCACTAAGCCGGAGAATCCCTGGAGAGGGGCGGCCCCTGCGAACCACGTGGCCGCGCCTGGCGGTGGGGACAAGGTCACCGGCCAAGGCTCCCGCCCGGGTCCCTCAGTGGCTACGCCTAACAGAGGCCGGCGCGTAACACCAGGTCCTGGGCGTTTCGCGTGGCCCAGCTGCCCACGGCTCTGCGCGTCTGGGGAGGGCTGCAGCTACTCACCCCGAGGGACGCAGGGCCGCTGCGCCCACCGGCTCACTACGCCGCCGGGCCGCCGGGAGTTCTCAGGAAACGGCGCCGTCCACCACCCCCCACTGCACTCCTTACAGGCGGCGGCGCGCGGCATGCCGGGACCTGTAGTTCTCTGTTCCCCAAGCGGAGAGCAGCAGCCCGGAGCTCCGTGGATCCGGACCGAGCCAGCCAGTAAGGTATAGGGGTCTCGGATAGTTTTGTGTGTTTGTTTTCACTCTTTTAAACTCTGCCCCTTTCTATTTGTGTATTTTATCACCAATGTGTTTCAACTATGGTTATGAGGAAGGATGGCTTAATAACTGCAACATTGAAGGAAAACCATTGACAACAACTGCGTGGTGTAACTTTCTGAGTTGACTCTATAGTCAATATTAGTGGAATAGTTACGTGTCTATAATTTAATATAAAAACTATTATGGAAGGCCAGCGACATAGCTCAGCAGTCCAAAGCGCCTGCTTAGGCAAGCTTAGGCAACTGCAGGCACCGTGGTTGGGTCCCTAGGACCACATGCTGTGCCAGCCCTACCCAAAGGGTGGGCTGTGCCGGCCATAACATAAAAAATAATTTAAAAAAGAAAAACTATTATGGAGTTCAGGCATGTAATACTATGGCACTCCTCATATTTAGTAGAACTCAAGTTCAAGAACAACTGACACTTACTGACCCTCAGTTAGAGAAGGGAAGGAATTAGAGGTAGTTCCAGCCCTCACACCGTACAGGAGATATGGTGGCTGTAAACCCCAGGATGCTGTCAAAATAGCTGGTTTCACTTTCACAAGTGAAACCTTTGTATAAACCTTAAGGATGTACAGAGAAGAAACTACTCGTCTTATTAATTATTTTCCATACTTTTGGCATTCCTCTAAAACTATTTGAAATTTAACCCAGAAAGCCTCTTGCTAATGCAGGAGGCATCGGGGGAATTTTTATAGTTCCCAGGTAGCTCCAGTACATAGCGTGCAATTAATCATCAAAAAGGTGATACGTCATGACTAAATGGGATTCATCCCAGGGATACTGGGATGATGCAATGGCAATGTAACAAACCACATAAATAGATGCAAGGACAAAAATGACACAATCATTTTAATTGACACAAAAAGAGCTTTTGACAAAAATCAAACATCATTTATAATCAAAAAAAAAAACTGAGCTGGGCATGGTGGCACATGCCTGTAATCCCAGCACTTGAGAGGCTGAGGCAGCAGGATCAGTGTGAGTTTGAGGCCAGCCTCAGCTACAAAAGTGAGCTCAAGGCCAGCCTGAACTGCATGAGACCCTGTCTCAAAAAGACAAACAAACCCCCCCAAAAAAAATATACTGAATGGAAGAAACTATCTCAATCTTTTTTTTATTTTTATAGATGTGTGTGTGTGTGTGTGTGTGTGTGTGTGTGTGTATTGTGGCCTGCCCTGGGGGTGGGGCTGACACAGCACGTGGTGCCGGGGATGGAACCGCCATCCCTGCAGTTGCTTAAGCTTTCCTAAGCAGGTGCTTTAGACCACTGAGCCATCTCACTGGCCCCAACAATCTGATAAAAGTCATTTATCACAAACCAGTGGCCAGACCATGCTGGGAGGGCTGTGCAGGAGGGTCCTGTCACGGACGCCCACCCCCCCAACCACGTGGGCGGTCGTGCCTCAGGCCCTGTGCTTGGCAGGGCTTGGGGTCTGCGGCAGGTGCAAGCAAGCAGGCGGAGCAGCCACCCCGGCCTTCAACCCCATGCTGTTGGAGTTCCTAGTGTGCCAGCTCTCCAAGAAGCCCCTCTGATATGAAGCATCCACAAACGAACTGATCAATGAAGCGTTGAGGATAGCTTATCCAATCAATGATGGGATTTCTAACATGATACCACAAGCAGCTAGAGCAACACATCAACAGAAGAAGCAAGAAGAAATAGAGCAGCACTAAATCATTTTTTAAAAACTGCTACATTTTCTTAATTTGTAACAGGGCGGCGGCAGATAGTGAGTGAGGAGGAAGAATGTTTCTGTCTCTGCCTACATCTTATTCCACTGATCTCCTTATCAAGACTGTTCTACTCAGCTTGGGTGGTAGAAGACTTCCCACAGGGCTGCACAAGTACAGCCAGCCTTTGCTTTTACAGTCTGCTCTTGCCCATCGCCATTCTGGTGTGTGTGTTCTTCCACCTCTGGACCTGGATGAGTATTAAGCTCTTCAGGCATAATTAACGCAGCCACAACCAGGATGACTATGTATTAAGACCTAAGCACTTGAAAGCTCAGTGGGGTAGAATACTGGAGACCCATTTAATTTGGAGGAAAGTTGCTTTGCCTTGCTTAACTCAGTTTTAGGACTAAGAGGCTTCAGATGCAGAAGCTTCGATTGTACCTCTAGTTCTGCCCTTGTTTTTTGAAGGTTCTAACTGCTATATCAGAAACACAATGAAATGTGATAGAGATTAACTCCTCTAATCATCAAAAAAAAAAAAAACCAATGGCCAACATCATCATATTAAATGGGAAGAAGCTGAAAGTCTTCCTCTAAAATCAGGAACAAGACAGGGATGTCTGCTATCACCATTCCTGTTCACTATGATTCTCAGAACATTAACCAGAATAACCAGGCAAGAGAAAGAAACAAAGGTATATGTACAGGAAAGGAAAAACTCAAATTATCATATTTTCAGATAATGATTCTCTACATAGAAGACCCACCAAAAACCTTCTGGACTGAACAACAAAATTCTGTTGGTTACAGAGTCAACACGCAAAAATAAAAGATGTTTCTGTATACCAATAATGAGCTCAATATGCTGGGGAGATAGCTCAGTAGAATAAGCACTTGTCTGGCAAGCACAAGGGTCTGAGTTCAATCCCTGATTCTGCCAAAAAAAAAAAATAAATAAAAAAAAATAAACTCAGTGAGAAAGAAATTAAGAAAATAATACCTTTTATAATAGCATCAAGAAAAACTAAATATTTAGGAATTAACCTAAACAAGGAAATAAAAGACCAAGAATTAAAAAATGCAAACATATCAGATTAAAAAGCATCTACACAGCAAAGAAACAAGTAACAGACTGAAGAGACAACCTATAGAATGAGAAAAAGTTTTCCAGCTCTTCCTTGGAAGGAGGACTAATACCTAGAATACATAAAGAACTCAAAAATTTAGATCTTCCAAAACAAAGGACTCAATCAAGAAATGAGCAACTGAAATGAATCAACATTTCTTAGGAGAAGTACAAATGGCCAGCAATTACATGAAAATGTTCAACATCGCTGGACATTAACAAAATGTAAATTAAAACAACACTGAGATTCCACTTTATCCTAGAAAGGAATGGCTGTCATCAATAACATGTCAAACAATAACATGTGCTGGTGAAGCTCCAAGAATAAAGAACATTTCTACATTGCTGGTGGGAACGTAAACTAGTAAAATCACTATGACAACCAGTATGGAGATTCCTTTAAAAAGTCAAACTAGAAATTCCATTTGACCCAGCTATTCTCATGCATGCGCATGTTTAAGCAGCATAGCTCATAATAGCTAAAACTCAGAAATGTCCTACTCATATATGCACATCAATAGATGAATGAATTTTTAAAATGCTGCATTTATTGTTCAATGAATACTATTCTGCTATAGTGAAAGGTAAATTTAAGTCATTTGGATGCAGCTTAAGACAATAATGTTAAGAAAAATAAATTGATCACACAAGTAAGTATCACATGGTCTCTTCTGTATAAGGAACCGCAAGTATAAAAGACAAAATAAAATTTAGATAAAAGGAAGAAAAGAGTCATCCCAAATAGGTCATAGGTCCATGTTTAGCCGAGGATGCAGCTATAGACCTCTAGATTTTAAGGTGTTAGAATAACTAAGTAAAAATGAAATTTACTAAATCACTGAATGAAAAGAAGCACATTAATCTTAGTTACTCTGGCCCTCACATATTCACCTACATTTATCAAATAAAGTATACTGTACCTTACAGACATTCATTAGTTCCATAAGCATCCCCTAAACTATTTCTTTCATGGATAAGCAGAGATAGGAGATAGTATTCATCCAACAATTCAATGTAATTGTAACCAAAATTTCCAACATGATTTTTTTCTTGAATCTGCATAAACTAATCTAAAATTTATATGGAAGCCAGGCAAAATGGTACACACATGTAATCCCAAAGGTCTAGAAAACTGAGGCAGGAGGTTCACCACATCAAGGACAGCCTAAACTACATAGTAAGTTTGAGACCAGCCTCAAAGAGCGATCTTCTCTCTCAAAAGTAGAATTTTTAAATAATAAATAAGATGTATAAGGAAAAACACAGGGCAAAGAACAGCTGAAACACTTTTGAAGAATAAGATGCTTTAAAGATTTGCCCTTCCATATTCCCCATGGATGATAAGGCTATGAAAATAAAGACTATCTTGCCAAGCATGGTGGTACGCACGTACAATCCCAGCATATTGCTAGATCAAGGCCAGCATGGGCTACAGAGCAGCACTTCATCTTCAAAAGAACTGGAAACAGCTTTCCAACTTGGGCCAGGCAGAATGGCTCCCGCAAAGAAGGGTGGTGAGAAGAAGCAGCACCATTCTGCCATCAGTTGAGGCGGTGACCCAAAAATATACAACATTCACAGATGCATCCACAGAGTGGGCTTCAAGAAGCGCACCCCTGGGGCACTTAAGGAGATTCAAAAGTTTGCCATGAAGGAAATGGGGACTGAAGACATGCGCATTAACACCAGGCCCGACAAAGCTGTCTTGGCCAAAGTAATAAGGAATGTTTCATATGGTATCCCGGTACGGTTGTCCAGGAAACAGAAAGAGGATGAAGACTCGCCAAACAAGCTGTATACCTAGGTAACCTATGTCCCTGTTACAACATTCAAAAATCTGCAGATCGTGAATGTGGAGGAGAACTAACCTGGAAATAAAGTTACAGAACTGCCAAAAAAAAGAACCGAAAACATGATACCATAGTGATATATAAGCACTCGTATTTATAGCAGCACGATTTGTCGTAGCCAAATCTTGGAAGGAACCAAAATGCTCATCACCTGTGGAATGAATAAAAATATGTGGTATTTTTATACAAGGGAGTACTCAGCTATAAAGAAAGACAAACTTAATAGTTAAGTGAATACAACTAGAGGCTATACTCATAAGTGAAATAAATCAGACCCACATGTGTAAATATCATATAGTCTCTCTAGTGTAAGAACCCAAAAGAAGAAATAAAACCCAAAAGGTATAAGACACACAGGTAAACAGAAAGAAACAGAATGTAAGGATTTAACACCAAAGAAGAGAGAAAGGAGAAAAAATAGGGAAAAAAGGTGATATATGATAGTAGTTGTACTAAGAATTTCCATCAGTTTTTTGAAAATAGCAGTTATTGTGTAGAATTTTCACCTGGACTAACTGTATGCAGCTATCTGGGAACTAAGCAACTACATCAAGGACAGCAATGTGTAATACAAAAACCATGCTTGAATATCTGTCATCTTGGTCTTCTAAATGTGTACCACTTCTAATGTCATATCAATTATTACTATACTCTCTTGAAAATAAATTTTTTAGGGCCAGCGAGATGGTTCATTGGTCTAAAGCGTCTACTTAGGAAAATTTAGGCAACCACAGAGTTCAATCCCTGGTACCACATGCTATGCCAGCCCCACCCCCAGGGCAGGCTGAGCTGGCCATAAAAAAAAAAAAAAAAAAAAAAAAAAAAATTAAAAAGCTAATAAAAGAGACAAGAAGAAAAATTTAAGATTTCTTGAAAGCAAGCAGCAATATTCAAGCATATATTCAATCTTACACAACTATATCTGTTAATCTGAGCAACAGATTTGATAATTAAAAATAGATAGTATATCAACCATTGTTAATCATTGTTAATCATCTATTCTTGTTTTGAAAATCTGTAACATATGTATTGTATGTTACCCTATTTCTGCCTTTGTTTCTGATTTTTGTTGGTTTTTGGTTCTTTTTTTTTTTTTTTTTTTGTATTTTAGGGAAGGGCCTACAGGGTGTTCAGGGTCTCACTACTAGATTGGACTCATAGTGATCCACCTGTCTATAGCGTTCCAAGAGCTGGGACTACAGGCACATGCTGCCACACCTACTCTCAATTGCTATCTCAGAGCATTCTGGGGCCAGGACCAGCACGGCAGGCCTAGGGATTGAACCCCTGGCCCCTGAGCCTGCTTGCAGGCTCTTTAATCCACTGAACTATTTGGCCGGCCCCTGATTTTTGTACTTACTTTTGTTTTTACTCTTCAAAATAAAATTATAATAAAAGATAAAATAACTTTAAAATTTTAATTTAGCTTACTTCCAGTTAAAAGTCATAGACTAAATGCACACATTTAAATCCACTCTTTCTGATCAGCCAGATAGCTAAATGATTAAAGCACCTGCTTAGGCAGATGCAGGGACAGGGCATTTGATCCCCAGCCTGCTGTTCCAACCCAACCCCTGGGGCATGCTGAGATGGTGAATGAGACTGGGCATGGTGGCACACAGCTGTAATCCCAGTGCTTGGGAGGCTGAAAAACAGGAAGGATCACTGCAAATCTGACCTGTGTAGTGAGAGCCTGTAGATCCATACTAAATACATTTTAAAAAAAAGGCAAAAAAGAAATCCACCATTTCCTGAAATACCATGAAACTGAAAAGGAAGTAATTTTTAAAAGGTATCACACCCAAGGAGAGCAAGTGTGTACACAATAGATAGTGAAATCAAACTTGCATGTGGGATCCTCCATAGACAGGTAAATGAGCCACTTTTAAAAGAAGCCAAAGCCTAGGCCCCAACCTCAGAGAATCTCATTTTAGGACCTCATGTGGGCTTAGGTCTCAATAATTTTTACAAGTAGTTTTGTTTTTGTTGTTGTTTTTGTCTGTCTTTTTGAGACAGAGTCTCACTATGCAATTCAGCCTGGCCTTGAACTCACTTTTGTAGCCCAGGTTGGTCTCAAACTCACACTGATCCTCCTGCCTCAGCCTCCCAAGTGCTGGGATTGCAGGAATGTGCTACCACACCCAGCTCACAAGTAGTTCTTAAAATAACTCTCACAGTGATTTTATGTTTTTTTTTTTTTTAAAGTTTATTTTATTTTCTTCAACCACATTGCATATTTGTTTGTGTTATGGCCAGCTCAGGCTTCCCTGGGGGTTGGGGGGCAACGCAGCACGTGGGGCCTGGGATCCAGCCATGGTCCCTGCACGGTGGCCTAAACTTCCCGATGCACGCGCTTTAGACCGCTAAGCCATCTCACCAGCCCTCACAGTGATTTTAATAGGTGCTCAGTGAAAGGCTATCAAAGAAGCAGTTTGGTACAGTGAGAAGAAACAGGTGGATTGAAAGTGATGGTCAGGGCCAGGGCAATAGCTCAGAGGTCTAAGCACCTGCCTGGCAAGCACAAGGACATAGGTTCAATCCCTAGTACTACAGGCCATGCTGACCACACGCAGAGTCAGCCATCGAGACCGGATGCATGGTGCATACCTATAATCCCAGTGCTGGGGAGGCTGAAACAGGAAGATCACTAGCAGTGTAGCTAGACCCCTTACCAAAATAAATAAACATTATATATATATATATATGATTTTTGAAATTTTTTTTAAAAAAAGAAAGTCATGGTCAGCCACATGAGACTTACCTAGAAATCTTTCTTAATTCTCCAGGGTCACATCTTAGACCTACTAAATCCAATTTCAAGAGGCACCACTCAGACATGGGTAGTTCATAGAGCTACCTAGAGGATTTCAGGTCACAGCCTGAATCACTGGTTTTGCATCGAAGAATCCTATTTGAACTGTGTGCCCTCCAGCAAGTACTCTAATCTGGACGAGACTTAGTTTCCTTTTTGCTATATGTTAACTTTTATTAGTTTTACCTACCTCAGAAGTCCTTGAGAGGGTCAAGTATGATGGATTGTGTGTTTTGGAAACTAAATGTTGCCGTTCAGAGGTGTCCTACCACATAGAGAAGATGCAAATTCTGACCGCACTGGCTTCCTGCTGGTGCTACACACTGCCAAGGTGGCCGGCATCTCAATTACCTCATCCTTGCTCTTCCTGTATCTTCCAAAGTCTGCTGCATCCCGGCAGTATGTCCTCTGTGCCAGCATCAACTTTCCAGAAAAGCCATCTCATCAGTCTGTCCATCAACCCCTATATCTGCTGAGACCCAACCTACCCCTTTTAGTGCTTTTTCATTGTGCTTAGTACTTGAAATTACATCGTGCAATGTGCATGAGGGCTATGTCTGTCTCCTCCATTAGTGTATAAGCTCCATGAAAGCAGGCATTTGCCTGGCATACATTAGGTACAAGGTGATAAGAATATAATGGCAAACAAAACCCACAAGGTCCCTGCTCTTGTGGAGCATCATTTGGTGGAGTAGAGGGAGAAGGCAATAAACAAAGAAACAACAGTAAAGTTGCATCATGTAGGAAGCTGTGCAAAAGAGAGCAGGGATACAGAAGCCACTTTGGATAGCATGGTCAGGAATGGGTTTTCTGAGGACACTGTAAGGTGATGCATGAAGAAATAAGTTGTGAAGAAGACAGGAAAGAAGAATGTTCCAGATAAGGGGGGGGGGGGGAGAGAGAGGGAGGGAAGGAGGGGGAGAGAGAGAGAGAGAGAGAGAGCGCACAAAGACCCATTGGTAGGAAACAGCTTGGCTTCACTGAAGACCAGAAAGAAACCCAGTGTTACTGAGGCAGAGAAAATGGTGTGGGAGGGCTGGCAAGATGGCTCAGTGGTCTAGAACGCCTGCTTAGGGAAGCTTAAGACAACCACAGGGACCATGGTTCGATCCCCAGCATCACATGCTGTGCCAGCCCCACCTCCAGGGCAGGCTGAGCCAGCCAGAACATACATACATACATACATACATACATACATACATACATACATCCTAAAAAAATATAATAAAAGTGTTTTTATAAAAATAAAAAAAAAAGAAAATGGTGTGGGAGGAGGTGGAAAGTCTGGCAGGGGCTCTGCTAATGGTCTTGAAAGTTTTATCAATTTGAATTTTAGTCCTAGTATGCTAAAAAGCCATAGGGCTGGCCAGAGTGCAGCGACCAGGATTTAATCCCTGGCATGCTGAGACAGTGATTGAGACTGGGCATGGTGGTATGCACCTGTAATCCCAGCACTTGGGAGGACTGAAAACAAGAGGATCACTACAACTCCAATTTACATAGTGAGACCCTGTAGACCCTGTAGATCCTGTACCAAATACATTTAAAAAAAAAAAAAGAAAAAAAGAAAGCCAGTGATGGGCTTTAAGCTGGGAGGAGATATAACCAGAGAAACTCAATAGAAAATGCAAACAAACAACAAATTACACAAAGGAAAGCAAACTAACATTTCAAAATCTGCCCAGCTGTGCTTCTGGGACAGCAAGACCTAGAGCTAGTGACTATTTAAGATGTTATCCAACAGAGGTTTTTATGTAGGATTCTGTGTCTTGTCCCAGAAATGAGCTGTCTAATAGGAAGCATCATAGAGTAGCCAATCAGAGGAAATGCAAGAGACACCCAAGGGCCAGGTTCCTCTTCCAGGAAATGAGGAAAGATCGCTGCAAAGGAAACAAAGAGCAAACGCTCTTCCAACAAGGAGGAGAAGCCTCAGGGCCCATGGTAAGGGAAGCAGAAAGGCTCCATTTGGTTGCCAGCAGCATCTCAACAGTGAACAGTGCCCCTGCTGAGGAAAGCGCCAACTGGAGCCAAGAAAGCTTGTGTTCATACCTCCCCAGGACAAAGAAAGTCCCAGCAGGACAAAGGGAGCTAGCCCAGACTCAAAGCCAGAAATTCACAGTCCAGCTACTCCAGAGGGCAGTCTGGCCTTTGCCAGGGACCCACAGGCAAATCTTTACACCATATGTACTTGTGCTTTTCAAGAGGAACAGGGGCTAGAGAGGGAGGGTGAGGCCTGCAGGCTCTGGAGAACTTCCAAGCATCCATGCCCATGTCAATGGAAACTGCCTGGCCTGCCTCAGATGGTGGTCAGACTAGCTTGGACTCAAGGGGAGGCTAACAGGAGTTTTAATATCTGGAAGGAAGTAAATCAAGGTGAGTAATCTAGAATTTACTTCCAACCCTGGGAAGGCAGCGATGTGAGAACAAGGATTTCTTATCTGCCTTTGCCTGGCTGAAAAATTCCACAAAGGCACATCAGCAGGTCCTCCCAGTGTTCTCATCTATCATAAGGAAAACTTTGTGCAAACAGCTGATATATTTCAGTGAGGGTAAAAGCCATATGATGTTTTTTATTTATTCCTTTGTTTTTGCATTTGTTTTTGAGATGGAGTTTCACTATGTTGTTTAGGCTGATCTCAAACTCACAATCTTCTTTTCTCAGCCTCTCAAGTAGGTGGATTTACAGATACATGCCACAGTGCTCAGCTTCCATATGAATTCTTCATCAGAATTCTAAACTAATTTATTGGGTCAAGATAAATATATACATATATTTGCATAAATTATATCTACTGTCTATTAAGCACTTGTTATTGCCAGATGCTAGACTAAGTGTTTTCAGTCTATTTTGCACATAATATTCATGATATATGAGATTGTTATCATTATTGTCCCCACTTGACAGCTGAACAAACTAGGCACAGAGAATTAAGTAGCCTGTCCATGATCAAGCTATAAGGAAAGAACTGGGACTTGGCCCAAAGGCCTAAATGGACAATCCACCCTGGTGACAGATTTATTAAGAGAGGAAATCATTTTAGACAAATATCTGAGGCCATAGTAAATTACATTTTGAGGTGTTTGAATAGTTTTAATAGGTAACTAGCAAAACACCTCCATAGTAATCTTTTATTGTCAACCACTAACTTCAGTTCACAAGTTAAGAGGCAGGATGGGCTGGGAATTAGGCAAGCTAAACTCCAGTCCTGTACTACAACAGCTACTGACTTTGGACCAGCCATTTTCCCTCCTTAGATCACCTTATTATCTTCTATAAAGCAATTTTACCAACAGAACTCCAAGGGCTCCTGCTAAGGTTTCCTACATTCCATGACTCACTGGGTCTATAAGTAATGTCTATTTCTGTGTCCATTTACCAACAACTGAAGTGGAAGACACAGGTGAATCCCCATGCTAAATGCCCGCTGTATCCTCCCAGAGACCCTGTCGCACTTCTCCTCCCTGCTCTATGCTGCATGAGGTTGACCTCCACACATTGTGTGTGCCCCGCAGTGTCCTCTACACCTTATGGGTTTTATGACTAGCAAGCCTGAGCATGAGATGGAAGGGGACAAGAGACAAGCCTAGGAGCCTGTGCACACACATACACACTCATACGTACTCACACTCCTGCCTTTCCTGTCTTCATTCTCAAAGTGGCTGGGTTCCTCTCCTCCCCCAGCTCCTGTGGCAGCCACTGCTGCCACAACCCCAGTTCACGCTAGGGTTATGAACACCATTCTCACACCATGCCCCTTGGGCCTAGCTGCTATCTCTCTTCCCCAGATGCTCCCCTGACCAACTGGTTAGTTCTCTTAAGTGCCTGTGCCTCTGCTAAGTAAATCATTCATTAAGTAGTCTTCATGCAATGCCAGGCGCAGTGGTGCACGCCTGTAATCCCAGCACTTGGGAGGCTGAGGCAGGAGGATCGGTGCGAGTTCGAGACCAGCCTGGGCTATAAAAGTGAGCTCAAGGCCAGCCTGAACTGCATAGTGAGACCCTGTCTCAAATAAAATAAAATAAAGGAGTCTTCCTGTAACATTTCAATGTCCACATTTGATTTCTGTAGGACCTCAATGGTTACAGCCCCCTTGGTGCAGGGTGGGCTTCCCCTTGGCCCCTGTACCACAGCATTGGTAATTTCTCCATGCATCATGAAACCCATACATTAGCACTGGACCTAGAAATCAGCACTCTCTCAAGCAATGAGGAAAGATCACCAGAGAGGAATAATGATGTGTTTCAGCTATAAGGAGAAGCTTCAGGGCCGGAAGAGTCAGACAGCAGGACTGTCCAATTCTCCTGTAGTGGCATATGAAGAAAATATAGCACTGGAAGACCTGGGTTTGCTTCCTGGCTCAGTTCTTGCTAACTGTGAGATCTTCTCAGGCCTTAGGCCTCTCATCTGTGAACTAGGAATAATAACTTCTGGCTCTCAGACTTCCTCAGGATTGAATAAGACAACCTATGTGAGTACTCAGCACAGTGCCTGGCACACGCTAAGTAGGTGTTCAGCATACATCAATTCCCTTCCTCTCTGCTAAGCAAAGGAGGAGCCCTAAGAACAACTACATGAGATAAAGTAGCTTTTCCAGAAATGTCATAGTACCTCCTTCAGTACTGTCGCGGAACAGCCAGACCTTGGAATGCAGAGGACCAAGACAAAAAAAGAAAAAAGAAAGAACAACTCATCAGAAACAGGCTTTTGTTAAAAAAAAAAAAAAAAAAAATACAATGCCCAAACCCAACTGCAGCAAGCAATTAGGGAACAATAGCTAAATACTTTCTATAATTAGAGAGAGAAAAACCATCACGAGTGATCAGAGCTGCTTTGTCTGCACTGACCCTCCGCATCCAAAGAAGATGTGGGCTCACGTGAGACGTAGACTGGGAACTGTGGCATCTTTTTTAGACTTCTTGCAAAATTAAATCTCATGCTACCCTTCTGCTGTTAGGAAAGGAGAGCAGAGGAGGTGGCAAGGACCCTCTCATTTAAAAAAAAAAAAAAAAAAAGGCAATTGGAAATGTGAGTCACGCTGAAGACAAATTCAGTCCTGGGAGAAAAAAGGATCCTACAGCCTCCCCCTTGAATGTTACAAGCAGGCTGATGGTGCCAGGTGGGTAGGGACCAGGAAGCGGAGACAACCGGGCTTCAGCACCTACCTATTGTGTCTCTTTTACTAAATCTGAGGAACATTTTCTTACCTTTAACAAGCAAAAGCAAAGGAGAGAGTATTCCCACAAATGTAAATCAAAAGAATTGCTCTTGGTGTGAACGGCACAGTGGGCTTCTCCATCCTAAGTCTGTTCTTGCCAAGGTTTTACTGTTCACTCAGGCCCTAGTAGTTTCCAAGAGGGCTGTTTACTCCTGAAACCCTTATCCCCATCTCAGCCTAAGGATGCTTCCTCCCTTATATCCATCCCATCTCTCCCTTCCTCCCAAGTTCTGTCAGGCAAGCATCGTCATGCTCCCCAGCCTCTCAAGCCTAGACTTCTTCATAGACTTCTGTCTGCTACCCTAATTCTCCAGACTCCTCCCCCTCAGAGACATTCCACAAACCTTCACAGCACTGGCTTCCTAAAACTACACTTGCTGTGTCAGCCTCTCAGTCATGGGACAGTCAGAAACCACCTCTGGGATGGGACAAGGTGGGGGGCAGCACAGAACCCTGGACCCTTAGTCTGGAACTCATCTAAAACTGGATTATTTTTCCTGAAAAAGTCATGGTATTAAAAGCCTACAAATACCCAATAGATAACTAAAAATAGAATAAAGCATGACCTTCATTTTATGACTCTGGGTCAAAATCTTCTCAGCTCTGCATACAGGCATGTTAGTAATTCAAGACATGTTATTAGCCCTGAATTTACCTAGTCTGCCTCATCACCCTTAAACACTGAAGATACTAGGATAAGGGGTTTACAGAGATCTTTAGCTAAGCCCAGGTCTTCATCCATTACCCTAGCCTGACTGAAGCCACTAGGAAGAAAGATAATCAGCTCACAGGAACAGAGCTGCCCCTCATGCTAAGAGAATTTCAGAGCTCAGCAGCATAAGTGCCTGCTGGGCAAGCTAAGGTTCTGAGTTCCATTCCAGTACCAAAAAAAGAAAAGAAAGACTGATCTGTAAAAGGCATTAAATCAACAGCTTCCGACATTGCCAGTTCTGCCAATAACCCATTGCGATTATGGAATACTGGACAATGTATACAACTACTTTCTCTTAGTTCAAAGAGAAGAAATATTTTTACACCAGCAATGATTAGAAAAATTATCATGTCTACATCCTGTGCTCTGTATAACTACTATGAGGACAACAATATGCATTGTATCAATTATTGGGAATGTACTACTAATGTGTTTTTGAAAATGTCACATTGTTCTTTCTTTCTTTATTGTGTATGTGTATGAGAGAGAGATGGGGAATCGAATTCAGGCCCTTGTGC
>PVKN010003476.1:0-37134 GCA_004027915.1 Capromys pilorides
AACCAAAATACGTTTTAAGCATTATCCTGATTCATTCTTTGCTTCAAAGATTATTTAGAAATGTACCTTCAAATTTCTGAACATACAAGTTTTCCATTTCCTTTGTGGTTGTTGATGTCTAATTCCGTAACATTTTGCTCGGAGAACGTGTTCTGTCTGATGTTTTGGATGGCTGTGGTGCTGCTGTTAAGAGTTGCCTTGCGTCCTGGCACCTGGACAGTTTTATAAACACTCCATGGGTCCCTGATGAGTATGTGTCTTCGACTTGGTGACTATGGCATGTTGTACATATCTGTGAGGCTTCACAATATTTCAAATCAAAGCAGAAACAAAGAGACAGGTTTTAAAGATTCTGACTGACAGCCAGGCCTGGTGGTGCACACCTGTAATCTCAGCACTCAGGGGGCTGAGGCAGAAGGACTGCTGTGAGTTTGAGGCCAACCCAGCATACATAGTGACTTCAAGCTCAGCCTGAACTGCATAGCAAGACCCTGCCTCAAGAAAAAAAAAAGATTGTGATTGTCTACCTTTTCACAGTTTTTCAAATATATACATATTTCAACTTATATTAGTAAATGCATTGAGGTGTACAACTGTTGCATCTTTTCTGTCGTTACTTGTTTCATTGTGTGCTTGTAACCTGTACTCCCTAGTAACTTCTTATATACATTTCAAAGCTAGATTCTCTTCTTTTTATCCAGTCTAATAAAATCTGGCTTTTCATTGCCAGGTTAAGCCAATTCAGATGATTTGGAGTTAGCTCCCTTGATCTTGCCTCACCCTTCTATTTATCCTAGTTTTCCTACTGGTTTTATTTCCTATTCCATTCAGATTGGTCAAGTTTACTTTATTTCCTTTCTTTTTTTCCTCTTCTGTTCTGGAAAATGAAAAATGCAGTTGTGTCATTTAGTGACCGGGGTTTGGTAGCGAGAGTTAGGGAAGTAGAAGGAAGTTACTGCCACCACGGGGCTGCCACCCCCCTCCTCAGGCCACCCACCGAGTTCTACTACAGTTGCCACTGTGAAAATTCCCCTGTGGCCAGGAGTGATGTGAAGAAAGGACCTTGAAAGCCAACTCAAATGACTGCATCTTCAGCTCAGTCCCAGGATGAAGCCACCAGAGGTCCTGCACAGGTCATTTTCCTGAGCTTTCATTTTCTCACCCGTTAGTTGAGCCCAGGATGCCCAGCTCTTCACTATGCTGGGAAGCAAAATAAGCTAATCCATAGCTTTGCCAGCAAGCAGCCGCCCCGCACTGGGCAGCTTTCTGGGCAGCTTTCTGCCTTGGTCCGTTTCATCTCCAGTCTTAATCCGTAGTCCTGGTTCACAGTGTGGCAATGGCATTGTTGTTTTGATTCCTGTACATAAGAGTGCTCTGGTGTTTGCTTTGCGCCCTACTAGTCATTTCAATTTTTCTTTAGTTCGGAGTCAACATTGGTTCCCAAGCCATCAACTGTCCGATTGGAGCTGAGATCTATGATTAACGGAAACTCTCTTCTTCCAAATCAGATCGTTGACATTTCTCCAGCTTTTTCTCAACCCGATAACTTTTCTTGGAACTACAAACTATAATTATTGAGCAGGAACTAGCCTGCTTGTCTAAGCAGTCAGAGGGGAAAAAAAAATCAAGGAATGGATGAATTTTACAATTCACTTACCTTTTTAGTTCAATTCCATTGCTAGAAACAGAAAAGTATTCAAAAAGTAATCTCATTAATGAAGTGACAATGATTTAATCCAAATAAACACCAAGCAAATCACTGTGAGAGGGTCTCAGCTTCCGGGACAAACTGGTGAGATTCAGGGCTTTGGGATGAAAAACTCAGTTTCTGTTAAACCCACCACAGTTTGGCTTGTGTCAGTTTATGGCTCTAAGTATAGTCTTAGTAGGCACCAGCCAGAAATGCCTTGGCTTCAGCCTGCTGTACTACATTTGTTTATGGAGTTATTTATTTTGCCCTGTCCGACCTTTTACTCCTAGTCTCAAGTGATCCACCTGTCTCAGCTCCAGAGCAGCCGGAGCTAGGCACTCAGCATGTTAGGTCCGTGGTTATATACTTCTCTATTTGTTGATATAAAAAAATCTATTCATAACTAGTCAGGTGGGTCGCCATGTTATTTAAATGAGGTTTTCTCTGCCTGAAATCAGTATCTTTCCTACTGATTTCTGAAGGACAAAGCCTGCTTCAAGCGTAGCAAAACGACAAGCCCGACATCTACTGATGAAATCCGGTACTGCAAGATGCGATTCCGGCCTATAAATACTAGCAACGTCCTGACCACCTCCTCAGCTTTCAGTCACCAGGATTCCTGGGGAATCAACCCAAGGATAAAATCATTAGTAGTAGAATTCCATGAATTTGATGGTGAATGGGGGAGATCTTTGGAGAAAGAGGGACAAGGAGTCACTTCTTTTACATGATAAAACCAAACGATTGTCAGCTTAGCTTTGAAACTCAGCAGGATGAAAGCCACCATAACAAATTTCAGGAGAATTTTATACTACTGTAGAAGATGAGGCTTGAATTTCATTGCTGTCTTTTACTGATGTTAGTAGCATGAAGCAGAATCACTAATTTAAATCAATTGCAAAATCAGCCTTTAACTGGGAAATTAACCAGTTTGCCTTAGAAAACAAGTCGTCCCTCCTGCATCCGCTGAATTGATCAGGAGCACCTAGTATGCGCTTCATAATTTATACCTCAGGATCACGGGTTCCTCTCCGTAGGGTGTGCTCTTCCCAGGTATCCCTTGCTTCAGTGCACCCAGACTGGAGGAGTGGTGACTTAGCCCTCACGTGGCCTGTCACTGCTTCTCTAATAATGCTTTAAATGTCTACGTTGATGTTGAAAGCAGCACCAGAGCTCCAAAGGAAGAGCCTGAGGGGAATCTGTGATTATGCAAGGATGGGAACCTGTGTCCCCTGGCTTGGTTCAGACCCCCACCAAAGGCCCCACACTGCAGTCCTCCCCAAATTTCAGATCCCCTCTATTGCTGCCAAAGTCTTCTCCGTGGGGCCCCATCTGCCACTGCCATCTGCCCCTGCTCACCACAGTCCTGAGCTGTCACCGCTCACCCACGAGCCCCTGTCAGGAGCATCCCCCAAGCCCCGGTGCTCTGGGCTGGTCCACTCGGTCACCATACCGGTAGCTTCTCCACCTTTCCACTCTCTGCCTCTCTGAACTGCAGTAGCTTATCCCACAGCTTCCTCTGTGCATAATGTTCTAAAGTGAATTCTGCGTGTGGCTCGCTTTCTTTCTATGAATCTGTTTCTTTGTGAAACCAAGCCTTGGCCCCGCAGAGTGCTGGGATAGCAGGTGTGCGCCGGGATAGCAGGTGTGCGCCAGGATAGCAGGTGTGCGCCGGGACAGCAGGTGTGCGCCTCTGTGCCTGCTTTGCAGTTCTTCCTTCTGCTTCTGAATCTCCCCGCCTCCCCACCACCACCAAGCCAGCGGTGAACTAGCAGGGGAGCAAAGTTAAATCAGTGGAGCATCCTTGGAAACACGTGTTCCTGAGATATTAGTTCTCAGAACCTCTTCTAGGGCCTCGGCCCGTTTTGAAGCACAGGCTGCAGGGTGAAGATAAAGCAGAGTCCTCCGCCCCTGTATGGTGCCCACTTGGGGTCTCTTCTCCTACATCCTTGGTCTACTGAGTCGCAACCTCTCCGCCCCTTCTCCAGGTTCAAATGTGGCACGAGAGCTGAACTGGGGCTGTACGGGAGAAACTGCCCACAGCCGGCGCGAATCAGAAGGTCTGAGCTGTGAAGAAAGAAGCCACCCTGGGCAGACAGGACGAGGAATCAGGGCACTTGCCAGCAGCCCACACTCCATTCCCAGCATGGTCTAGAAAATCCTCAGCCACCTCACCGTGCTGCTGCACCTACCTCGGGTGAACGTCAGTGCGGATTGTGTAGCAAAAGCCAAGCAGAGAATGGCTGATCCTTTATGCAGGGAACCTTCGTGAAAACATCCATTGGTTCCTTTACTCAGTTCCCACTGCGTATTAGACACTATACCATGCATTTGAAACAAAGAATTTAAATTCACGGCCCCATCTTGAAGAGTTCCCCATCTTCTTATGGTTTGTATGTAGCTGTCCCCCCAAAGCCTCATGTAAATCACGGAGCTGTCCAGCACAAGGCTATAGGGGTGTGGCCAGAGGACTAGGATGGGGCTTGATGGGGGGGGCCAGAGAGGTGTGAACGGTTAAACTGACAGCATGCGCCTCCCCGGCCCCACCCCAGGCCTGGTGGCCTGTCTTGGAAGTATGGAGCCAATCATCCTGGACACTGCAGCGCCCCAGCCCCCACTCCAGACCCTATAGAAGCGGGGGCAGTGTCTTGAAATCTCCATATCTGTGACCTAAATAAACCTTTCCTTCCCTAAGCTTGTGTGTTGGGTATTTGTCCCGGCAAGAGCAGCCAGGATGGCATTATCCCTGCCACCACCAGTGCCAGAGTTCACCAAGTAGCCAACAATGTGCAGCCGGTTATGGTAAAGCTTTTCATAATTAACCCAATAGCTGGCCTGCATGAAAGTTCTTCTATCCCCACTGAACAGGTGGAAAATGGATGCAGACTGGTGTTAAGACACTCGCTCAAAGTCACCAGGGTTAAGGTGCCTGTTCAAGGTTACAAAGGCAGAACTCCCAGCAGGGTCTCAATGACACCAAAGTCAGTTTTCTTAGTCACTGCAGTGTTGTGGCTCTGCTGTCCTCCAGAACCCAGGAACAACCAAGTCCTGGCCAATGCAAATCCATGCCATGGTCAGGCCATCAGGGAAAAGCATTTCCAACCAAAGCAGCTGCATGCTCAAAGGCGTGGAGGTGACAGCTTCAGACTACGCTCGGAGGAAGCACAGGATGCATTTGAGAGGAGGGAGAGCTGCAAGCGCTGGGAGTGGGCGGGAGAGGAAACCCCAAAGCTAGCCTAGAATTTCAGGCCTACAATCCCATCACCTTGAGAAACAAAGGCAGGAGCATCACAAGTTCAAGCCCAACCTGGGCAATTTAGCAAATTAATGAGAACTGGTTTCAAAAAAAAAAAAAGCTAGAGATTAGCTTAGTGTGAAGGCTCTGGGCTCAATCCTAAAGATATAAAGAGAAAAAAAGGCACTTGATAGGAAAGCCCTCAGATAACACTCTTTGCAAAATTATTTATAATTGGCACATAATGTTGAGACACAGTTATGGAGAACAATGATAGTTCAATCTGTGTATATATTTATCATTTTTTTTGTTTGGGGAACATTCAGATTCTTTGTGGTTGTTTCGGAATATACAGTTATTGTTAACTATAGCTTTCTAAAGTACATTTTTGTTTCGAATTGCACATAGTAATTGCACCAGTTTGAAGTCCACCATATTTCAATACAGGCATGAAATGCATGATGATCAGACCAATGTATCCCTTCCTTGAGCCAGGAACATTTGGAAGGTCTGTTTTCTAGTTCTTGGGCGATAAACAGGGAATTGTTGCTGACGATAATCCTAAAGCCCTGAAACTTCACATTCCTTGACAGTTTTGAGAGTTCCCTGTTCTCCAGAACAAAGGCAACTAATCACACCAATTTGACGTCTTCATAGATAAATCCAGCATGCCTCACTCAACAAAAAGGTCCTGAGATCCCTGAAGAGAAGAGAATTAGCGAGAGCCCTGGCATAGTTCTCTCTCAGAGTGTCTTAAAATGTTAAAGCTGTCACTTGAACAAATATGGTGCGAAAGATCAACTGGAGGCAAACACACAGGTTCTGAAATTGCAGGTGGAGGAATAAAATAGAATATCGGATCACTAAAGCATTCATTTCGGAAACAAATTTCGACATGGATCTCTGCTGGTGCACGTGCCTGCTCCTCTCCAAGCAGAGAGGCGCCAAAGCCTCACCCCCACCTACAGCTTTGTCGGGCTGTTCCTGCAGCATGCCGTTGTGCCAGGAGCTAGGCATCTCAGGCAGCAATGCTGGCTCCTTGCCAGCTTCTCCCACTTCCCCTGGGTAACTTGATCCACTTCAGCTCATCTAACCACCCTAGGTCTTTGTCCGTAGGTCCACAAGAGGCACCAGTCACTGCCTACCTTGGAGGGAGTACGAACAGCAATAACAAACATAATGCCCACTGTGGAACCCAGTATACTGTAAAGGCCCAACCAATGGCAACAGTTATGATTATGAAACTACATAGCCTCAGTCACAACTTAGAATCCCAAACCCTACATGGTGACCATGCAGTGTTAGTTCCACATAAAAGAGTCTGCAGCTTTGTCCCCTTTCCCAAAGATGTTGCTCTGTGGATGCAGACATGAATGCTACCATCATGGCACACGCATCTCCCAGCTATAGCCAGTACTCCATGCTGACTCCACAGCTCCCAACCATGCTACCGACCCGCCCCTGCACTCTGCCTGTCTCCCACTGCTCCAGTGCCTCTATTTGCACCAAGCCAGGGCATAGTTTCTCTGCTGCATCTCAAGTTCAGCTCCTACTGCTATACATTGTGTACCAACAGTGAGAAGGGAGGCGAGAATCACTCAAGGAAATAGAAAATGCCAGCATAGCAAGATTCAGAAGCATTCCTTTAAGAAATATACTTTAAGTCAAGCATTATAATTGAGTGCATACCTAACAAGTGGCTCCACAATCAGTCATCAGATCTCTGCATATTCTGTTCAGCACCCACTCTATATCTGTCAGCATCTACCATGGGCCTGCTGTCTGGTAAATACTGGGGACTGAACTCAGGACCCTTATTCTACTGAGCTATCTCTCCAGCCCTCTGCGTGTAATTTCATGTAAGTGGCATTATGCAATTATGCCTTGTTGTGACTAGTTCATTTCCCTAAGCATAATACCTTCAGAGTTCATCTGTGCTGTAGCAAGCATCACAACTTCCCTGGGATTGACCAATAATCAACTGTTTGTGTTTCTACATTCTCTTTAGCCCTTCATCCCTCCATGGTCATTGGAGTGGTTTTCTCTCTGCGCTGATAGGAATAACGCCACCAAGACCATGGGTGTACAAACAGTATCTATTAAGGACCCTGATTTCTGTTATTCTTGGTATCTACCCAAAAGTAGAGTGCTGAAAGTGCACTGTACACAGGCCAAGGAGCACAATGCTCAGGAAATATCAATCTCTAGCAAGGCCACTGCTGCTCCCTGCAGCCACGGACATCCTACATGTAAATTGTCTATTGAGATAGCTACATGGATTTTGACCTTTGTCCTTATATCTCTCTGGTCCTACTTTTGATATCTGTTGCCAAGTTACTTTCCAGAAGCCCAAGATCAATTTCCATGACCAGAATCAATGACAAGATGACAGACTCATTGTACCCTGAGTAGGATTATTTGTTGTTCTTATATTTGCTGATTTCATTAAAAAGTACATTTGGATCATGACTAACTTATCTGTACATATGTGCAATAATTTATTTAGTTAGCAATATTTGCCTTTAGAAAAGCCAATGATTAGTGACTACAGCCAGTCCCTCCACTGGCAGGTCACAGTAGCTCCGGCTGCTTCACTAAGGACCTATCTCTGCAGAAGGCAGGCTGCACCCAGCTGAAGAGCTCAGTCCGCAGAACTTCTCTAGGAACCTCAGATGGCACCATCTGACAAAGACGTACGTGCTGAAATAGGAGAACGAGGTTTGGGGAAAACTCTTTAGTCCTGGGGAACAGGGCTCTCCCTCATAGTCCTGCCTTTCTTTCTCTTCGAGCTCATAGTCTAGATACGATTCTAGAGAGGCAGCAGCCATCTTATGACCAGTAGGAGAAGGTGTGCTCGATACCTTTGGTCCCGGACCAGCCACCTAGCATCAGGCTTTCCCACCGCAGGAGACCATAAAACCTTATCTTTTTTTTTTTGGCAGTTATTTGCATCTCAGTGACTTGCAGCAGAGTTAAATTCTTAACAAATAGGATATCGTTTGCTGTTTTCTGTTTAGGTTTTGGAGGTTTGGCTTGGTTTGGTTTGGTCTGGTTTGGGGTACCAGGAATCCAACTAAGGGCTTCACACTTGCCAGGCAGCTCTGTGCCACTGAGCTACATCCCCAGCCCTAAGTTTTTGTTAGGTCTTTTCATATGTAATTTTTAAAAATTATATTTCACAACTGTATGTAAAAAAGTACAGCAAATTTTAAGTCAGTTTACTGTTTGCCTTTTAAGTCTATATAATGTGATTTTTTTTCTATACTGGCTGAAGAGTGAACCCAAGACCCTCACACTAAGCTACATAGATAACTCTTCTTGCAATTTCTATGTTGAGGTAACTAACTTCTAACCAAGTCACCAAGTTGCCCAGGCCGGGCTTCGATTTTCAGTCTTCCTGTCTCAGCCTCCCAGAGTAATGAAATTGCACGTGTACCCCACCACACCCAACAGTAATATGAATTTTAAGATAGCAGCTTTAAAGTCTTTCTCTTCTTTTTTTTTTTTTTTTCCTTTTTTATATTTTAGTCTATAGGGTCTCACTACATAGATTGGACTTGTAGTGATCTGCCTGTGTTCATCCTCCCAAGAGCTGGGATTACAGGAGTGCGCCACCATGCCCAGTCTCAGTCGCCAGCTCAGCATGCCCTGGGGGCGGGGTCAGCATGGTTAAAATGTTTTCTGTATGTGACCAGATCATTCTCTTTTTTATGTTTGCTTTAAATTTGTAAGGTACTTCTGCAACTCTACGGCCCAGAAATGTGTATCTATGTTTTATTCTAGAATGTTTCTAGTTCCACCTACTACGCCTGATATGTAAGTCCACCCCATTATTTCCTTTTTCAAAATGTTTTGTGTCTTCAAGTGTTTACTCTTCCACAAGAATTTAAGAAGCCTTTTGCCGAATTAAAAATGATCTCTGGGCCGGCGAGATGGCTCAGCAGTCTAAAGCACCTGCTTAGGAAAGCACAGGCAGCTTCAGGGACCACAGTTCGATTCCCGGCACTACATGCTGTGCCAGCCCCCACCCCTCAGGGCAGGCTGAGCTAGCTATTAAAAAATAATAATAATAAAATAAAATTTAAAAAAATGATCTCATTGGCCCAACAATAGTGTTGTTCTATGATTACCACTTATTTCTGGTAGAACAAATATTTTATTGTCAGCAAAGCCCCCTGCAGCGTGATGCCAGGAAAGGGCAGGACAAGCAGGAGTGTGGAGCCCACCTTCCTGCAGTCCTCTTGTCCTCCTAGGTCCTGCCTTCAGGTTGAACAGCCATGCATGTCTTGGGGGTGGCATATGTTCTCCTCTTAAGCGAATAGTATTTTAGTAAAAGGATAGGCAAAGAGGATGCAGTGGGCAGTTTGGTGGCACTTTGAGGGAAATGCATCAGGAAAAAACAAGAAAGTTTTTATGCTGAGAAAAAGAAGGACACTCGCAGAAGCTTGAGGCCACTCTGTGTGTTAGAGATCATAGCCATGCAGGAGCAGGGCACAACCATCCAGGTCTAGACAGGTTACAGACACGGTGTGGACTCTTGTAGGGGACTGAGGGGTTCTGTGGAAGAGAAAAAACACACTGGGAAGGTGTGGCCTTACTGGAATTCCAACACCCAATAGTGTAGCCAGAAGGAATAGGGCCCATCTTTGTAAGTGGGGCAGGGCCGGCGCCCAGAGGTGGGCCACAGCCAGGAAGCATATGCAGAAATTGCAGACCAGGTGGGAGAGACTTGGGTCTGTTCTGGGCCCGACCGACACATAAAAGCGCTCCCACCATAAGCACCAAGGAACAAGCTGGGCAAGAGATGTGCGACTTTTTAACCTCGTGGGGGGTTAAGTCGCACCATGGCTACAAGTCACACTGGTGCGTGTGGGGAGCTGCCTCTGGGTCTCCTACCTGGGAGTCCCCCTGCCATCTGCAACAGAGACAGGGGGCTTTTAGCACAGGGCTCTGCCATGCACAGGACAAATGCCAAGGTCACTTTGGAGGAGACCGCAGAGCCTCTGTGTTGCTTATTTGCGTACAAGAGAGCCCTGCATCTTCTCCACCTAAGCAGTGAGGCCTTGTTCGGCCCTCATCAGAGGCCTTGTAGAGCACCTGGGATCCAGCATCAGGAGCACTGGGACGACCCACACCTCAGACTCCTTCCCGGAGCCACAGTCGCCCACGGGGGTGGGATGCACCCAAGGGCTGTATTTCAGGCTGTTAGTTTTGGTGCTAGGTAGAGCCGAGGTCACTGCCCTGAAACTGCTCTGTACACCACCTTGGAAATGAATCTCAGTGCATTCTGGGAGAGCAGAGCAAAGGTCTAAAAAGGATACATTTTTGAGAAGGATTTTTTTTTTTTTTTTTTTTTTGCGGCTGGTTCAGGCTGCCTTAAGGGCAGGTCTAGGGCTGCACATGGAGCTGGGGATCAAAAGACAGTCCCGTGAGCCTGGCACTTTACACAACTGAACTACCCGGCAGGCCCCTAAAAAAAAAAAGATAAATTTTTAACTAACTCTCTTTTTTCTCTCTCATTATAAAAGCCACATATGCCTCTAGTACAAATGAATGTTTAGAAATGTCTGTAGCATGAAATAGATGCTGTGATTTTAATAATTCTCTATTCAGCAAGAGTCAGTCTATTTTAGCAAATTTTCTTTAAGTGGATGAAGAATATAATCAATGAGAGACAGTTACATAGCTTTGCCTATTGTATTCACCATCTATCATCCATGGTATTTGGGGTTCATATCATTACTATTAAAAAGAGATTTATTTAGAACTTGGGGCTCTATAGTGCAGACTTCACTAAAATGAATTACCTCCGCTGTTCTATGAATAGCTGGGTGGTACCGCACTCAACTGATTCTACCACTTTTGCCATGGAACGCGGTAAGCAGATGCATCAATACTAAACTAATTTTGCCACTACCACCATGGAAAGTGGTTTTTAAATGCAGACCGATCACTGTGGTGCAGAATCTGTGGCCCTCAGACAGCGTGACAGAATGCCACTGTCTCGGTACATCTGGAAATATCTTTTGAGCTAAAAATAGTGGGAGGCTTTAGCTAATGCAGAACAGTTATTTAGCTAAATTAAGCTTCAGCTACTATCAAGAGACTCATTCCAAAGTGGGATTCTTAAAGTAATAATAATAGCGCCTCATTAATTATTTATAAAGTCATTATATCTGAGCCCCTGCTGTTTCTAGCGAGCCACATGATACTGAAACCGAGGCTGGGGAAAGGAGGGGACGGACATTATACCCCCGTTTCCCCATTATAAATAGTATTTTTCTAGGCTGAAATACTAAAGGTGGTTCTCAGTAAAGGATATGCAGTAACCCAAGATTTTCATACCTCAGATAGAGCTGGTTTGTATAAGTGGTGCTCCATCAAATGGGCTCGGCTGCCTTTTCCGACATCTGCAATGCGTCAACCTCGCAGTAAAGTGACACTCAGCAGGGCAAAGTACACGCAGAGCCAGGGGGCAGAAGGCAAGACCACACGGCGCCTACCCTCAGGGCGTGCTGCTTAAGACCTCCTGGGCAGCAACCAGTGAGCCCTGGGCACTGTCACGGAAAGCCCCGTTAGCGCCTCTCCAAAACCCATAATCCCCAGACCCAGACAAGCCCACCAAGCAGAGTCTCCCTCGGTCTTCTCCGCTCAGAAGCCCAGTATTAAACATCCAGAGTACACAGACATCCCACGGAGGCACCAGGCCAACAAAAGACCCAGCAGCTTGCTCTCTCTTACACGAAAATAAGGCCCTGGACTCCGAAGGTGGTTTTGCTGTCACAGAACAGATTCCTAGTGAACACGAAAGGAGAGATTGCTATGAATTCCTCAGGACTCTTAGGTTCACTCAGTGGAGGTTTGCGGGAGGTCAAGAAGCAACTTGGGCAAGGGTTGAAAATCACAAATGTCTACTGTAGAAGAGTTAAAGCTTTGTAAAGCTAAAGTCTTCCCGACTATAGAAATTGCTCTGGGCCTCCCGGCGCATTCCTTGCCAGACCTGCCAATGCACCTATTATATTTATTTAAATTTTTATCTGACTTGGGATCCTATTGTAATATTTCATCCAGCTTCTTTATTATTATAAATTATTTTCAAGTGAATAAATACCTCATTATTCATTTGAAAAACTATCTGATAGTGTTTCATGCTATGAATCTTCATATATTTAAGTTAGCTCATCTTCTTGGACATTAAAATATAGTCCAGGTTTCCTAGTAATATAAGTAGAAAGACAATAAATACATCTTACATACATTTTTGCCACATTGTTTTATTTCCTCAGGATATAGCCCTAGATATTACTTGGCCCAGCGCATATGTGAAATTTTCAAGCTCATATTCCTTCCACCACTTTGGAAATTCCCACATCCTCACGCTCACTATGGAAAGCTGTGTGATGCGACAGCCAGAATGCGTGTTGTCCCTGCTTTCATGGTGATTGTCTGATTACAGTGAACTAAATAGTTGTGACTTTTAAAAATTTCTTGGCCATTATAATTTTTTTAAATTGGGCATTCCCTTCTTTTCACTTTTTCCTTTCTCCAACTGTTAACCTCCAATAGTTAAACTCTAATTTTGTCTAGACCATATTTATGTGAAGAGCTAATTTCTAAATGGGCAGGTAATTTCCCTTTGCAATTTACTCTATTGTTTTAACCTAGAGAATTATTACCTTGTGCTGAGGTAGAATACACCACTTCTGTTATGCATTAAAAGAAATACACATGCACGCATGGGTATGCGCACGCATGCACACACACAGACACACACACATACACACACACACACACACACACACACCTGAATCTAGTGTATCCTTCTGTGTTACTCTTGTTTTGCTTGTGAACATCTGGAAGTTACTTTTGCAAATGAGCTGAGACTCAGCCTGCCCAAGCTGTTAGAAACACCCACCTCTTCCTTACCTCTGTCCATAGCTTGGTGTGAACACTCTATGCCACCACTGCGCGTGTGCACATGTGTGCGCACGAGCATGTTCCCAGCTTCCTCTCTTTTGGTAATAGCATGCAATCGGCAGGTCTGTCCATTGTTGAGACCATCTGGGGCCAAATCTAATAAAGGATGCAGAACTCAACTGTCTCTTCTTTCATGTGCTGCATTGAACATAGGCTAGGAGAGATTGTTTTCTTTCTCTGCAGGAACAGAGATTCAGGGAATCTCAAATCATTTTAGGTTTAGAACTGGTCTTTTAAGAGAACCCTGCTGGGAAAAGAAAAGAAATACCCAGCTCTAAGTTTTAAGAATGTTTATAGGTTTAACCCTCTGTCTTAACCAACCCATTGTTGGGCAACTGGAAACAAGGGAACTCAGCCTTTTAAATTTTCTTTCCTCATTTGCAAAGCCCAAATGACAGTTCATAATTTACCACAGTGATGGTAATAGGGGCTAATAGTGTTCCTAGTGCTCAGTAAATGTTGGCTTGAATTTAAAGGAGGATAAGTAGAAGTAATGGCCCCACATATCTTTAAATCTCAACCTGTCAAAATGCGATTAAGGTTCTTTATCCTTCAATGCATTTGAAGGTGTCTCCCTGGAGTCTAATAGTTTACCACAGCAACTAGCGTAGGCACCAGGGAGACAACTTTTGCCAAATGACTGGAAGCACTGTAAAAAAGAAAATTCCACGGAAAATAAGCCTGGACAAAACTCAGAATAGTAGCAGGAAGCTGGTCTGCTGCATCCTGGGTCTGGGTCCCAAGGTCACAGAAAACAGTAAAGGTGAAGATTTCCTAAGAGCTAAGCTCTTATCAGACCTGCTGTAAGCAAGCCTACGAAGTGTCTCTTCATCTTGTCCCCAGGCTGCATGAAGGCAGGGTGGCTAGGATCACAGTATCACTAATGAGAAATGGAATCTTGTCCCAGCTCCCCAGGGGTGCACACCTGTAATCCCAGAGCTTTAGGAAATTGAGGCAGGAAGACCTCAAGTTTACCCCAGCCTGGGCAACTTTGCAAGACCCTATCACAAAGTAAAATATTTTTAAGAAGGGGGGCCATTCTGGTTCAGTATGAAGCCCTATGTTTAAACCCCTGTACTGGGGGGAAAGACCGATTAAGAAAGACAAAGCAGGTTTCTTTTTCATGCCAGCATGAGAGCAGTACCCATACTAGTGATACTAGAGTCAAGTAAATACAGCTGTACATCTTGAAAGAATTGGCCATTCATAAGCCTACGTCCTTTGCAAAACACTTAACACCAGAAGTATTTCAGATTTTGAGTACATATTTGTTTTGAATTTTTAACATTTGAAGAGACAACATGAGTTATCCCAGGGATGGCACCCAATTTTAAATGTGCAAACTCAGTTACGTTTCTTATATGCCTTATACAGGTAGCCTCCAAGTAATTTATATATTTTATGCTAATAACTTTGTGGATGAAATAAAAGTTCTATGGTATGAAATCTTCCACCCTTGAAATTATGTTAGAAACACAAGAAGTTGCAGAATGTGGGGTATTCCCGATTTTTGCATATTTGGATCAGAGCTACTGTCCTAGAAACAGCTTGTCACCAGACAGAATCTCACCTCCATAAAATTCCGTGAGCTTCTCCTTAGCAGGCTTATGCCCATGGTGTGGCCCCAACAGTTTCTGCTCCACTTCCTCTTATGACTCAGAGTGCTCGATGCTCTAGAGACCAAATCTTTTCACTGCAGACTCACAGGTCTTAGAATGTCACTGCCCTGACAGAATTTATACTTTGGCCCATGCTCCTACTAAAGGCTTAGTGAAGAATGCCAGGCTATGTGCCCAAGCTATTTGGCTGGGTTAGAGCATTAAAGTCTAATGGCTGGCAAGATAGCTCAGAGGCACAGCACCTGCCTGGCAAGGACAAGGCCGTGATTCTTGGTACCAAAATAAGTTTAAAAAGTATAACAAAAGGCGCAAAGGAGAGGCAGATTGGGCCAGTTGGGAGGCTCCAGACATTAGCAGTTTGGGGGCTCCACAAACTTACTCTGCGCAAAATGTATCATTTTAAGAATGCACTAGGATCAAACTGACAGTTTGCTGCATACGAATTAATAGGAAAGACAAAAACTGTATCTAACTTGCTTGAATGGTTTTTATTTTTCTTTAATAATTAGGCTATCCACAACCCTTAATAAAACTCCATGATCAACAATTATCTTTGGTTTCATAAAAGTGGCACCTTTACTGAAAAATAGAAGTAAGTAGAAAAAAGATCTTGTTATGTCAGTACCTTCTTTTCTTCTTTGTGCCCTTCCTGGAGCTGCATTAATTTCCATTCCTTAATGTTTTCTCTGGAAACTTTTATGATTAGTTACACTGATACCCTTGTTGTACGTTTGAAAATACAAACCCAACAAATGGGCTTTGTGCTGAACCACCTCTCTCTCCAAAATCAAATCCGAGCAACCCTAATGGCTTGCTAGGTTTTCTCCCTTCCATAATATAACCCCTGCATTATAAAGCACAAGATTATGGCAAGATTTAAGGCACCTTAAATCAGGCGCAAGTACACCCTTTTACCTGGGAGGGTGACATTATAAGACCTCAGGGGACTGTAAGACTGATGGCTGTGGGATAAACCCCGGTGAATTACTGGCAGGATGTCTTTCAGCTTATTATTTTAACAGAACAGAAAACTGATCAGCGGTCTACACGTCCAGATTTCTTAAATTATGCACATGCTTCTCCAGTCCTTTCTGATTCTGTGAAGCTGCAATGGCGACCGCAGTTTAGCATTATTGCTCATAAAACTCAAGCTCACTAAGATGACCTGAGGACACTCCGAGGACAGGGCAAACTGCGGAAGAACACATCAGCGTAGAAATTTAGAACCTGAAACCTCCTTGCTTTTTTCCTGTGGCCCTGAACAGGCTGCACAGGCCAAATCTTAAAACACGCCTGGATTTATTCTGGCAGTGTTCCGTGGCTGAGCTCACCTCCCTAAGGCTCCCCATGAATGCCAGCAGCCGCTCATTTATGAGGAGAGCTTTTAGATGGATTGAAATGTCAAACACTTGGGCAGTTTAAACTGAGAGCGAGGGTGTTTTCCTCATCACCAAGGTCCCTGCTGTGCAATCCCACCCCACATCTCCATCCCACCAGGCAGGGGTGAGAAGGAAGACAAAGTAGCTAAAGAAGCATAAACCATCTATCTCACCACGTGCAAGGCAAGCCTCTGAGCAGCACACTGCCCGCTGCCCCGCCTCGAGGATGGCGTCCATCTGGACTGCAGGGCAAGCAGGAGGCAGCCCTGTACATCCTCTTGCCTTCCTGCCAGCCCCAGTGGCACCCAGGTGCCATCCAGATCTCAAGACTCTCCCTTGCAGGAAAAAAAATTGCCACCCATGGCTCCATGCAAATCTTTCCTTCCTTTGGGTTATTTCCAATCAATTGACTTACTAACTGGCAATATTAAAATGATTTACATTGATATATTAATGCATTAAGGGATCAGTACTTCCAGAGGTAGAAGTGTGTGTGTGTGTGTGTGTGTGTGTGTGTGTGTGTGTATGTGTACAATACTGGCCATAACTTATGAGGAAGTAGTAACTAGTAGCAAAGACACAGCTTAAGGTCTCCAAAAGCAGAGAAGCAAGGAGTCATTTTGCAGAACTTTCTGCCTTTGTCCTTATAATGTAAAGTTGGCAGATAACTTGCCTGCCTGCTGTGCCACTGGAATCTGGTCTCACCTCAGTGGTGAATGCACTGTGGGGTCAGTTTTGGAATCTGACCTTACATATCAAGAGTGGCAGACACCAAAGCGAATTCCTGACTTGTGTTAAAAGAACCCATAAAGAAATCTGAGGTTGGTCCAGCCATGAACAGGTTACAGCCCAAGTTCGTCTGGACCAGCCAGAGACATTATCTCATCGGCAAGTCTCGCCAGAGGCAGGAGTTTTATGTCTCATTAAAAATCTCCGAGGCACTGAGATTCTGCTTTGTCACTGACACCATTTAACTTACAGCTCTGCTATGTCATTATGCAACCTTTTGGTAGGGACACTGCCAAGAGGAGGCTGCGGTTAACCAATTCAAGGTAGAAGGGAAAGGAAAAAAGTGATAGAAGGACAGCATGTCAACTTAGTGACAGAAAAGGAAACAGCCACACCTCCATTCTACAAAGGGCCCAACAGAATGGGTTGCAAAGTGAATGGCTGGTGTACCCAAGGATGGACGGGTGGGTGGGTGGGTGGAAGGATGGGAGGATGAGTAGGAGGCTGATGGGTGAATGGATGGATGGGAGCATGAATGGGTGGGTGGATGGGTGGATGGATGGATGAGTAGGAGGCTGATGGTTGGATGGAAGGATGGGTGGGTGGGTGAGTGAGTGGATAAGGAGTGGGTGGATGGGTGGGGGGTGGGCCTCTCTCTGTAAGTTGCAATGAAGACAAGTCAAGGGCACATGATATGAGCCCAGCACCCCATAAAAAGGAGAACAAGGTGAAGGGACGAGTGTGAAGAATTCACGGACATATGGGTGAATATGAATAGAAGTTAAGAGACCTTTTCCGTAAGTTTTTGACTTGCCCTGGAAATAAATGCCTTAGCAGGTTGGTCTAGAAAGCAACATCCTTTAAGAAGAATACAGGGTTCATAATCACTAGATATCATCTTGTGTTTTAATTATCTGAGCTAACGGCTAACACCTTCACTCTGATAATTTCATGAAAGACAAAGAGAGACCATTAACTACGGGTCTCCAGGGACCGTTCTTCTGTGAACCTGTGCAAGTGCTGAGACCCGGCAGCGGGCAATCTCGGTAGGACACCGCCGCCCACTGAGGCGGTGCTGTGGCCTCTGCTCGCTTCTTGCGCTCCGACTGCGCCCCTAATGGGGAGATACGGCAGCGCACGCAAGCTAGGGACAGAGCTGGGCGCCAGCAGGCACGTCCTCCATCCTAGGGCGTGGCCCTCGGTTGGGACCTGAGAGTCGGGGGTCGTCGCACTAGGTGTGCAGGAGTCTCTGATTTGTACTCTTTGTCCTCTTCTCCTGGAGGGGCCCAGCGCCACCACCCTAGGCTTTATCCCCCTGCGGTGTCAGGGCCCAAGTTCCAAATTACAGCAACTTTTTCAGAAAAAAAAAAAAAAGCGGATGGGAGGGACAGAGAGCCAGAGGACACTGCCGAGGGGAGAAGGACAATCCCTGAACAGGAGGGGTAGCGACTTTCTCCGTCCGCGTGATTTGAGACGCGGGCTGGCGCAGGGTGGGGCGAGCCACTCGCAGTGCCAGGAACCTGCGCGCCCCTAGGGCGCGGCGTGCACGTGCACGAGCCGGTCTTCTGCACTGGAGCTGGAGCGTGCGGGACCCACGGAACAAAGGACGCTCCTGGGTCAACACGGACAAAGGGGTAGGATACCACCCACCCAGACTCGAAAAGAGGGTGGCTGGGGCTCGGCGCGATGCGCATCGCGGGTGCTGAGTCATCCCAGCTGGAGCCGGGCCGCCCACTTCCGTGCCCAAGCGCAGCGCCCCCTGGTCTTCTGCGCCCTGAGGGCCGGAAGCCGGGGGCGTTCCCAGAGCCCTGGAAATAGCCCCCCAGTGCGTGTGCGCGCGTAGAGGCAGAGGCGTGAGCTTCCGGCGACTAAATATCGAATTTACAAAGGTGATCTGTACCCCATCAGGATCAGCCTTGCTGGCTTTACCTGTGAAATAAACATAATACAGAGGGAAAGGACCCCCAGGCCCCAGAGTCCAGTGCGTCCTCCACCATCGGATCTCGATCTTGGTCACTCCTGCCCCAACCCCAGAACCGGGTACTAAACCCTGGACCTTCGCTCCATCATGAGCCCCCTGCGTATGTGCAAGTATGTGTACGTGCCTATATTTAGGGAACGTTTCCTGAATTACCCAGGCAGGGCTCGAACTACCGATCCTCCTGCCTCAGCCTGCCAGAATGCTAGGTTTACAAGCATGCACCACCACGCAGGAATGGATTTTTATTTCTTAGTTTGACTCTGAGATTCTGTCCTTCTCCCCGCAGCTTGCCAGGAACAGCTTCCCTGCCTGTTGTTTAACTCCTGCGATTCCTAGGTTCTGACCCTTCCCCAGTTTCTCAGGTCTCCTCTGCAGGCTGGTACCACCCAGATCCAGGCCCAAGGTTTCTCCCACGACAGCCGCCAACACCGGGAAGGCACGTGATGATTTGTGCGAAACGGAACACGGGATTGAGCTGGTCCTACGTCCATTACACAGATGTACGTGCACCCTGCTCCAGCTGCTGGCAGCTTCCCAAGGTAGAACACAGTGGGAGCTGGGAGAAGGGGCCCCGTCCTAAAGAACATTCCAGGGCATCTTTTAGGAAGCCGGCCCCCTGACCAGGAGCGGAGTGGGGGGACCCCATAGTGACCTGTCCCCTCTAACCAGGGTAAGAATAAAGAAAAACTCCCCTGGATCCTTCTCACTGCAGCCCAAGCTGCCATGCTGTCAGGTTAGCTAAACGCTTTTCAACAAAGAGGAAAGGCTGTGAGGTGCACGTAGCTGAAGTGGTCACATGAGTCCCCGGGTCCGAGCAGGGACAGCCCCTGCATGTTCAGCCTTCTAGTCCCGTTTCTCGGTGTTCACTTGTTCTCCTGGGCTGTGGAGACTCCATACCACTTTTCACCTGTGGATTGGACAGAATTCTAGGTAAATGTCTTATCTTCTTGTTGAAATAAGACACACTCTCCAGTGGCCTGAAGCCTTCCTCTGTTCCAACAAATAGGTTGTTTTTTTTTTTTCTGCCTTTCTTATCAAACATTGACAACTGACTTTAGATTTTTCTTTTGTGTATCTACTTGCACGTTCCTGTAACATTCCTGTTATTTACTTCAGAATTTTAGAGCTACTGTCTTAGCTGGGGTTGGCTGCCTTACCATTATTCTTGAGAGATTAGGCAACCTTATCCCACAATTACATGAAGGTTTTATTGGAGAGCTCAGGCGCACACCCCACTACAAATAAAATTAAGTAGAGATCCTTCCAGGCATCTGCAGGCTCTTGTTTATCACTGTGATCATGTGACTAACGAACATCTGAGCCCCTCTCCTGGGCGTTGGCCCTCACAGCCTTGGCAACCTCAGAACAACTTTCTTCATCTATAGCGAGCATTATGACCTGAATTTGGGCAAGATCTAGATTTGAGCCAGCTCACTTGAAAGCCTCCTCCATTATCTGGGAAAGGAGCTATGGGCACAGAGGTTAAGAGGGCAAAAGGACTTATTTGGAATGGCAGCATCACAGAATCAAAGCTGTTCCCTGCCAAAATAGAGTTAAGAGTGCGTTTCAGACAGGAAGCACAGGCTGAAGTCTCCAGCGGGGCGCAGACCCTGCCTGTGCAGTTGCCATCTGCTGCAAGCGACTTCACCTTCCCGAACTTTAGGGTTTGAACCTGAAAATGGGGCACGGCAATAACACGTGTCTCATGAGATCACAGCACGCAGCACAGAGGCAGCCAGAAGCCCTTACTGGAGGATAAAGCTGAGTCATTAGCAGGCCAACAAATGCACCGTGAGACCAGAATGCTAAGTGAAGGAAGGGGACACACAAGCTTATATACGGCATGAAGGCTCCTATATCAGAAACTCCACGTATAAACAGAGAGCAAAATGAAAGCTGAGTAACAAGAAATAAGCAGTTAGACCTTTTGTAAAAGGGAAGATGGCCCAGAAAGTGAGGGAGAAGGGAAGGGGTGGGAAGAGTATTTAAAATGTGTTATCGTCATGTACCAACTCACAAGGAACATACTCATTAGGTACTGAAAACTAACAGTAAAGTTAAAAGATTAAAGGAAGGTAACTGCAAATTTGTTTTATATTTTTTTAAGTTTTATTTTTTAATCATTTGTACTAGAAATTTCACTTGGTTCTATATTATTATAAATTATACTGTGTAAACTACTGGATTGAATCAAACATTGTTTACTATGCTGTTTCTTCAGCTTGTTACATTTTGCATATTTATTTATTTTTTTAATTTTATTAATTTCAACAAGAAATAGCAGTGAAATAGTTTCAGAACCCGTCAGTAGGACAGCCACAATAATCAATACAATGCTTATTGTTGTCTTCATAGTAATTGTTCAGAGTACAAGATGCAGACATAAGTTTTCTAAAGACTATTGGTACACATATTTCTGCTAATTGAACTAAGAGAAAATAGCTGTATATATAGTCCAATAGTCCGTAGTAATAGGAGGTTATCAGCAGAACTGGCAATGTCGGAAGCTGTTGACTTCAGCCTTTTACAATTCATCATTCCAGTCTGGCTTTACTTTTTATGCCTCGTGATTAAACTTTTCTGATGGATGGTTAAGGTCAAGTTAAAGCAAGATGTATATAATAAAACATGTAACATGATACAAAACATGTAACTTTTGTGTCTGACAAGGTCAGTCAAATCTCCTTAGGATTTACCATGAAACCATGTACAGCGTTTTATAGAACTTTTGTCATTGTCAGCCATCTGGATGAGTCACAGCCATTGCTTGACCAGTTTGTTCTCTGTGAAAGCCTGAAAGAATGTTTTCTCTTTAGGTGACTCTCCATAGACACACTGTACATCATCCATCCCTTTCCTCTGTGGTCCCATAATCTTAACCTAGCACAAGTTGTGTTTCCGCTCTTGACTTCTTCATCTCTATGCATATCAGCAAACCTTCTAATAAACAAGATAGTAAATAGGTTGGTCTGTACAGGTCACGTGTTCCACATTGCCACTGTAGACTGTAGCACAAAGTCAGCCACAGACGATACATAAGTGGATAGTGCTGTATTCCAGCCAACTTTTGTTTTTAAAAATGTGGAGCAGCAAGATAGACATGAACATCAGCACATGCCCTCAGGAAGTTCCCTTCCCAGACCTGCAGCAGATTTCATCTAGGAAAAGTCATGCCATATACAAGTTTTCCTTCTTTCTTCATTTTTATGCAAGAGCCAGTTTAACCAAGGACAGACTTTAAAGGTGAATTGCAAAATAGGTCCACAGCCCTGTAAGTTGTGCTGTAAGAGAGCACTTTCTTTGGACAGGCCATCTAATGCCTGGAAACATCCCCTAGTCGTACAGATCTATTTGCGCTCAGGATTTCACCTTGGACTTCCGTGAGCTAGCATGACTCGGGTCTTTCATTTATTTGAGATGGTGATTAGTAAAATTATTTCTTTAAAATTGTAGCAAGAAATAAATGATATATGTGAAAAAATGCCTGGAAGAGTGCTTGACACATCCTGTGTCTCAGTAAATGAAAGCTTACTGGTTACCTTCCCCTTGTTATGAAGAGGATTTGTTGGATGATCAACTTATGATGTTGTACACAGACCTGCAACCAACCATTATTCTGTATGAGTAAAGCTCATTCTTATTAATGTTAGTACATTCCGCTGTTGTATTGCATTCTGCTAAAATCTCAGAACAGTGACAGCTGTGTGGACCTTGTCCTGAGTCACCTCAGGAAACAAAAGACAGGAGGAGAAGCTGGGAACCAGGGTGAGAAGGGGCTGTGGGAGTCACTGCAGGGGATGCAGGGGATGCAGGTCGATGGTTCTGTAGATGGGCTGTGAACTGCAGATGTCCCTGGGAGAGAAAACAGAACATTGCTAGCAAATTCCAGAGAGACCCTCGCCCTCTGAAGAAGGACAGACACATCGAGCTGGGTGCTGGAGGGGAAATGGGAACTAGAGCAATGGGCTCTGAGAGACACCATCTGCTGAGAGGCTGATGAGGCCTTAAAGGGAGCGGGGGGGATTTATGCTTCCAATTGTGGTGGAATAACTGCTACCAGACAAGTCCTCCAGCTGTAAAGCCTGTAAAACTGGGCATCACTGTGGACAATAAGAATCCCAAGACTATTATTCCTGATAAGAAAATTTTCAGGATGAATCCCAAAATCATGCAGCACTCTAACAAAGGAAGATTCTCCAACTACAGCACAAAGAGCTGCAGTCCAAGCAGGGCCTGAATAGATGGAGAAAACTAACAACTCTGCAATAGCTGAATCTGCAGTGCAGGGCACTGGAAAGAAGGGAGCTACACAGAGAGGCAAACCCATCACCAAGAATGAGACACTGGGCAGCTGTAAATGAGCAGGAAGCGATGACTCGGAGCCTACCAGAGAGCAGCTACTGAGAGGATGGGATTGACCCATGCTACAGTGGCGGCAAGACTGGGGAAAGTAGTACCTAGATGCTGAGTTCTGACCCCAAGAGAATAGAGAAGTCTCAAGAACTCTTTTTAATGTCTGTAGAGTTTACCTAAGACATCAGAAAGGCTTTGCTTTAGGAGCAATGAGCACCCTCTAGAGCAGGCATCAGCTTCTTCTAAGAAGAAGCGAGACAGGGCGCATGTTGGTCTGCGCAGGTCCTGTGGTCTGGATGAGAGCTGCTCCAGCTCATCACTGCAGCACAAACTCAGCCAGGGACAACACGCAATTTAGCTGGGCTCCAGTACACTTTTATTTTTAAAACTGTGGAATGGCAAGATAGACATGACAGTCAACTCATGCTCTGAGGAAGCCCCCTCTGCAGACAGGCAGTCACAGAGTAAAAATAGCAGAAACAAAGATAGAAAAACTGTAACAAGCAAGAGTACATATAATACAGAATTTCAGAACAAGAATAAAAATTTAACAGTGGTTATATTACATATTTTCATCATCAAATCTATTTAGATTAATAGATATAGGTATTTAAGATTGGTCAGATAATTAAGCATTAACACTTTCAGTAAACCTTATTTTTTTAACTCTTCCAAATGCATTTTGTATTTAAGTCACTCTTCTAAAATAAAAACTTATAGGGGTTGAGGATGCAGAAAATGCAAGGAGGGGTGGGAGAATTTAGATATTTGAGTTTCAGTCATCAAGGTAGAAGGGTTTGGGCTTTCCATAGATCTTGTAACACAATACAAATCCAGGGGGTCCACTTGATCAGTGAGCACTCGGACTGCCTGCTAAATAGGAACTAACATGCTACAGAGGGAGAAGATGCAATTCTGCAGTGTATCATTCAAAACAACCACTACTCAGTCAAAAACCAACAGGCAAATAAAGGGGCAGGAAATTATAATTAAGAAAAGTCAGTCAACAGTAAGCAACTTAAGATGGCTCTAATATCGTGCAGGAAAAGTTTCCATCAGCTGTGAGAACTAATCTTCAAATAATTGAGGGAAAATATATTCAAAGCATGGAAGGAAAAGCCTGGTTTAATGAACAGAGAAATAAGAAATCTCAGTAGAGAAGACTGCCAAAAAAAAAAAAATACTTAATCAGTGTATTTAGAATAAGAAGACACAATAGCTGAAGTGAAAATTTAACCGATAATCTTAAAAGTTTATTGAGGTAGGCAAAAAGAAAAATCAGTGAATTTGAGGACAGATGAACTCATATTACTTAATCTGGAGAAACAAAGGGAAAAAACATTAAAAGAAATAAAGCTAGGCATGGTAGCATAATAGGACTCTGCTAGAGAGTGAGCCCCAAACAAGCCTGGATACAGAGTAAGACTGTCACGAGACACTCCATATGTATATGTGCATGTGCACACGCACAAGCATATGCACACGCATGCGCACATGGAACTGTAGGACTACCAAAAAATGGTACATATCTGATTAGAACTTCTGAAAATAAGAGAGCAACAATTTTTTGGAATTAATAGCAAAACTTCTCAATGAAATGTGTATACGGCAAATCTAGGTAACTTGGCAAATCCTAAACAAAAAGGTATTTTTAAACATTAAATGTAGGCATATTGGAGTCTATCTGCTGAAAATTAAAGATGAAGAGAATATTGCAAAGTGGCCAAAAGAGATCAATATAACAGATCTGATCAACCAAGACTGTGAATATTTAAACATTCTTAACACATCACAGTGCAAGATACATTGCCATGAACCATCCTCGAAGCTTTCCCCTCACCTTGAACATGCTTATCCTGTTATCCTTGCCACATTTCTGAAACAGTTCTGGAAGTCCTCTTTCACGAGTGTCATTTGGAGCAGTGTTGTGCTACCTCCGTGTACTGGCTTCATTCAAAACATTGACATTTCATGATTATTTTGCCTTTGGAGCAGAGCTGAAAGTGCTCGCCCGGCCTGGCAAGTACAGGGAGGAGGCCACGAGAAGATGTTTTCACCAGCCCACATTCCCATTGGACAGCGCTTGACAGCAGCATTCAAATATGTTTCAATGTAAGTTTTATTTTATTACAGTTCATAAAGATGCTAATGAAAGAAGATTTCCAGTGTTGCTTCTGAAAGTGACAAGAATGGTGGAATCAGGGTGTTGGAAGTGAGGGGCAGTATTTTGAGAGCAATTAGTAACTGTGTCTTTTACCATAGTATGTTCTTTAAAGATAAAATGCCCTCTTTTCAGTCACTCTTTGCATTTAAGCCATTTAGAGATTGATTTGGGTTCCTGAGCAGGAGAGTGAGATGGAAAAGCCAAAGGCACCTCACTGCCGCAGGCACTGTGTGCTTCCCATGGCACGAGGCTGTCCCTCGGGGCCACCACAGCCCCCAGTAGCTGCAAGATGCCCCCGGAGGACATGGCCGAGAGGGGAAGGCACTCGACCTATATTCTGCCCTTACCCAGTGTAATCCATGACTTGTCTCTGCTGTGAAGGAACATGGAATCAAACAGGGCAGCAAGGCAAATGACAATGAAGAGAAAACTCATGCTGCAAGCTCACATGCGAGAGCAGGGCCAGTGCCAGGCAGAAGAGCCGCAGGAGTTCAGCTGAGGGAACCCGGAGAGGCTCCACAGAGGAGTCAGGACTTGAGCCTGGGTGAGGAATGGGCACAACCACGGATGTTCAGAGGTAAGGGCGGAGAGAAGACTGAGTTCCACGGGTGGATTTGGGAGATGTGTGAACCATCTGAATTTACCCACGAAATCCCTGTTACTTGTGCATTTTTTTCTACGAGGACCACAGTCAGCGGCATAGAATTCTCAAAGGAGTCTGTAACAGCGTGAACCATCAGAATCAGTACTTCAGGGTCCAGAGCACCATCAGCTTTATCATTGCTAGTGAGACACCATTTGCCTTGGGTTCTTCTTGTTTTGCACTGTGCATAAATAATTAAAATGAAAATAATTTCAACACCATGGGGAGAGAGCCAAAGTCAGCAGAGAAAAAACACTGGGGACGGAAATGTCTCTGTACTTCAAGTCACCCTAAGCCAGGGCTGCCCCTGTGGGAGGCAATTGATGGGTAATTTCCGGGTCTCCCAAGGGGAACTTGTCCCCTGATTTAGGAGATGTCTGCTTCCTGGTGTGTGTACATGAGTGAAGGCGACTTCGGTGTGTTGTGCTTCACACTCCTCCTTAGGGAGGACCACACAGCTCACAGCTACGGGGCCTTCTGGGAGGCTTACTTAGGATCGAGCTCTTCTCTCTGTGGAATTCAACCTATCAGTCCACTCTCTAACCTCTGCAGTTGCTAGGAACACTGTGAGCTATTACGTCTTCATTTCAGCTTTTGAGAATATTAGCCATCATCTGAAATCCCAAGGCCGTTTGCTTTAAATTTAGATCAAAACAGAGAGAAACCCATTTACAAGTTTCTCTACAAAGCTTGTGTTCTTCTGCACTGGGAACTGATGGCTATGAAATGAGTCTCCTAGTGATAGAGGCTGGAGCCATTAATATCATTCCAATTTTCTGGTTCCACCCAGAAATGCATCATGATGCTCAAATAACAGTGACTCATCACTTAGGAGAGGAAAGACTAAATTGTGATTCTATGAAAGCTTCACTTTGCAAAATTTTATATTTTTCCGTCCCACTTTAAAAGCCAGCCCAGGAAATACATGTGGGCTTGGCACAGGTAGAAAATTGAGTGAAACAAAACCAAATGAAGCAGGTCTACTTTTATTATTTTTAGATTTCTATTTTTCTCTCCCCCTCCTTTGCCTTTTTCTGGAAGAAAGAATCTGTGCACAGGAAATCTGAAGGTGCTCATAAATTCTCTCCACACTGCAGAGAAATGCTTCACTATGAAATATTGGAGAGAGCAGCGGAAGCCTCGTGTTAGAGCAGCAATCCTCAGAGATCCTGGGTGCTGCAGAAGTTGAATCTTCCATCTCAGTGCAATCCCAAGAATATAGTGCTCCTGAGATTTGGGTGGGGGGTGTTTTTATTGCCAGCCACTGTTTCATACAGGACAAAAGGAATGATTAGATGTCACACAAGGACAGTACAGTCTGTTCCTGCTAAACTTGAGCTTCTTTCTGTTTTTCTTTTGTTTTTAAGCAACAGAATGAAATCTCAGAAGGTGTTTGGTGCCTCCCCACCCCACTCCTTGGAAACTATTTGCAGCCTTGGGCTGTACAGCAATACTGCAGGGATGAAAAGGAGCTCTCTGCATCCACTTGATTAAATTTCCCTTGGAAAAGGACGTGAATTCTTCTTAATTGATGAGTTATGGGTCTCTTACGTAGTTTAAGTTCATGACTGTCAGGAGAATGGCGCCAAGAAGGTAAAGCATGCATGATCCCCTTGGATGGGAGTGTGGCTCGACCTGAACTTGACCTGCTTGTGGATCAGCAAAGCCCTTGCAGTTCTAGTCCTTCTGCACAGGCTCCATCTGCAAACAGGCCAGGAGGAAAAAAAATCTAAGTGTGGCCTGGTGGAAAGCCCATGAGCAGCAAGTGAAATTCCCCATATGACCATGAGCAAATCAGTTCATCTCTTTGTGCCTAAATGTCTTTGTCCACAAAAGAATTATCCACTCTGCATCGATAATGTTATAAATCCACATTGTAGAATTTTGATTCATAAAGCTGCAGTGCTGCACGGTAGAAGCATGAGTCTCCCGCAGCATGGGGGAAGCCCAAGCTACAAAACATCTGGATGAGTAAGTAAACATCCATCCATAGGTACTGAATTAGTAAGACAGGGCTGCCATAAGAGAATCGCAAGACCCAGTGGCTTTGTGTTTAGCTTTCCTGCTCATTTTGACTTCGGGGAAGAGCGAGTAAGTGCCAGATTTGAAGAGTAAGGTGGATGAGGGCAACCGTCATGTTTTTATTCACCAGAAAATGCAGTAAATCTTTCGCATCAGTTCAAGACATCAGTGCAGCCACAACTCTGCAAAAGAGAGCACCGAAAACTGCTTCAGAAAGTGGCAAGAAAAAGGGGACAAATGTGTCCAAGGTGAGGGGAGCACACTGAGGTGGGGCACTGGTTGTTTCTTTCACGGTAATAATTTCTAAAAATTTTAATACACCTTGCTGTTCATGATCAGGCCTTTCCAACATAACTTGTTGTCTCTTAGTCCTGGATGCTGGAGCATGAGAATGAGGTGCTGCCACAGGGTTAGGTCCCTCCTGGCAGGCCATGTCTCTTCCAAACCTTGTCCCCAGCTCCCAAAGCTTTGGTAACAATCTTTGCATTTGTTGTTTTTTGGAAAGAGCACAGAGCATATCTCCATATTTATATGACATTCTTCTTGAGTGTGTGTGTGAGAGACAGAATCTGTCCAGATTTCTCCTTTTTATAAGACACTAGTCATAATGGATTGGGCTTTTCCTCTCCTTACAAGTTTTATTTGTGACCACATTATTTACAAACATTGCCACATTCAGAAGCACTAGGGGTCTCAGACTTCACCATAGAAATTCTGATGAGACACAACTCAGCCCACAGCCATACTACAGAGGTTAGAGATGCATCGCTGATGTTCAAAGATCCAGTGATGCACCTGGCCTCCATCACTTGCGCGTGTGATACAGGACAAACCACCGAGTCTCCCTAAGCCTTGGTCTCCTCTTGTATAACATAAGACAAAATGAGAAAATAGGTGCCAGAAAGTTAAAGTAAATGCAATACAATGGTAGGTGCTCGGTCACTGGTAACTACCATTATGGTTGTCTGGAGAGCAGAGGACCAGATCACAATGGGCTCCCCAGGCCGCCAAAGCCCTGTATACTCGAGTTCCCCAGCTGCCTCCAAGTTCAGTTCTCGCTTCCCCTCTACCTCTTATGTCTACCGTATCAGCCACCTTACTGCTCCCAGTCCTCTCTGTTCACTTCCCATCATGCATCTGCGTATGGAGCACCTTTTGTATCTCTCTCTCTCTCTCTCTCTCTCTCTCTCTCTCTCTCTCTCTCTGGACCAGGGTTCAAACTCATGAACTTGCACTTGCCAGGCAGGGACTTGTGCCACGCAGCTATCTCCCTAGCCCCTTGGAGTGCCTTTTAAGCGGACTATTTTTTCTTGAGTACATACACATCTAGTTCTTTCGTCGTCTTCAGTGTTGTACTCAAATCTCACCTTGTTAGTGATTTTCTCCCAGAATATCCTTGAAAAACAATAGACCCTCCCTCAACCTCCATGCTTCCTAATTGCCTTCCCTCGCTTTGTTTTCTCTTGGTATTTTTTGCAGCCTGTTGTATTATCAGTAGAATTGTATCCCTCCTCCATTTCATGACTGCAGTACCTCAGAATGGGACCTCTGGAAATACAAGGATCACAGATTTAATTCACTAAGATGAGGTCATCCTCAAATAGGATAAGCCACTAATCCAACGTAACCGGTGTGCACATGAAAGGGAACTCTGGATATGGATGCATTCACAGGTGTATGCCCTGGGAAGGCAGAGATTGGGTGATGCTCCTACAAGAAGGTGAACAGCAAAGAAATCCAGTGAGCCACTAGAAGACAGAAGACAGGCATTGAGAAGTTTCTCTTTTCTAGCACTTGGGACCAGCATGGCCCACATGTCTGTCTCAGTCTTCCAGCATCCTGACTGGAAACACAACAGATTATTGTCTTTTCAGCCACTCTGTTTGTGGTATCGCTATGGCAGCTATCTTAGTCAGTTTTGTTGCTATAGAAAAATGCCTTAGTCTGTATTATGTATAAAGAGCAAAAATTTATTTCACATATTTATGGAAGCTGGGAAGTCAGAGGTCAGGTGCTAGCAGGTTCAGTGTCTGGGGAGGGGCCAAGATGGCACTGTCTAGGTGTCTACACATGACAAAAGAACAGAAAAGAGTAAACCCATTCCTATAGCCCTTTGTGCAGTCCACAATCCCACCTGTGAGGTCCACCTCCTGAAGGTCTCCACCTTTCAGTGTTATTACACTGGCCACAAAGTTTCAACATTTGAGATTTGACCATAACAGAATTGAGACCATAGCAACAGTCCTGGAAAACAAATGCAAGCTTCACTTATCTACTTGTCTGTCGTCTTGCTTCCTTGACTAGAATCTAAGCCCATGAAATCAGTCTTCACAAAAGTAAAAAGCATATGACTTACAAGCTTCTAGAGTTCATATGACATATTTTAAGGCTATGCTTGCCAAAGCTTAAGAACTAGCTTAGAACAAAAAAGACTAAGCAGAATTTCATTAAAGAGCAGAACCCAAATTAGCAACTGGGAAATAAATATGCTTTAGGGCATTACAACATGTTGGAGAAGATAGGAAAGAAAAGCTGGGTCTTTCTAAGGCCCAAGGCATTGGGAAGCGTGATCTTCCCATCAAGGAAATGTTGACTACAAACCCAACCTGCAAAATTGACACAGGGAATGAGAAGGAAAGTCTGCCTCGAGAGGGAGGACTCAGATGCGGGTTCTGTGTGGAGCTCAGGGTCTCAGTGTGATGGTGCAGGACATGGATCCACCTGGGGCAGGCCAGCAATTCCTGGCCACCACTCATTGGCATCTTAAGAAGGGCAAAATTGTTTGGTAACCCTGACTCCCACTCATTAAACACCAGCAACCACATTCAGTCACTGTGACAACAAAAATGCCTTCCTCCTACCCAGTGCATGCTCTGAAGTGCTACTTCCTGTTGAGAACCCCTGGGGCAATTTATAGGCAACCTTTTAGTGTCTTGAACTTTCAGTGTCATAGTGGGAAAGGAGAACAGAAAGGCAATGCAGGACTCACTCAAGGAGATAAATGTGGTGCAGTCCACTCACTCAGGACTAAAGGGACAGGTGCAATGGACAAACCACTGGCTGCCCTTCTTCTTTTTTTTTTTTTTTTTTTTTTGGAAAGAGTCTACAGGGTATTCAGGGTCTCACTACTTGATTGGACTTGTAGTGATTCGCCTGTTTACAGCCTCCCAAGATCTTGGATTCCAGGTTTGCGCCACCATACCTAGTCTCAATTGCCCTGTCAGTGTGCCCTGGAGGTAGGGCTGGCACTGCAGGCCTGGGGATCAAACCCCTGGCCCTTGTACCTGCTTATAGGCCCTTTAATCCCCTGAGCTATTTGGCTGGTCTGTCTGCCCTTATTCTGATGCAGGAGGTTTACTTGATTCCAGGAGTTCAAAGCCAGCCAAGTAACACTGTGATGCAAAGAGGGAAAAAAGGGACAGGCAGACAGACAGGCAGACAGACAGACAGGCAGACAGACAGGCAGACAGACAGGCAGACAGGCAGGCAGGCAGGCAGGCAGGCAGACAGACAGACAGACAGACAGACAGACAGACAGACAGACAGACATAGAGAGAGACAGAGACAGAGAGGGAGGAGGAGAGAGAAGAGACATAGAGGAAGTAGGAGGAAGAACAAAGAGGGATGATGGAAAAAAGAAAGGAATGGTAAAGAGACAATGGAAGAAGAAATGAAGGAGGGATAAGAAAAGGCAAGAAATTGTTTGCCTCTAGTTGGGCTCAATATTGAGCATACACAATGCTGAGCTCTAAATATGGAGCTTGAGCTGCTTAAATATATTCTGTTTTAGGTTAGGTGGCTATGCTTCCATAAACTGAAGATTAAGGGCCTAAAACTGATTAGATGGGAAAAGAAAATAGGCCTCAAAATAAGACCCTGACAGGAAAACAATCCAGGAAGCTTCTCCTTTGTATTTCATCTGGCTATGATAGAACAAAAGAAAAAATGACCCAGTTCCTAGGCCTCACAGGGTCATCACTCTACCCTCACCTTGTTTACTCAGGACCAGCCACATCATTAGGAACCAAGGTGTTATTCAGCTTTCTGTCACTTTACCAAAATACTTGAGAAAAGACAGCTTAAAGGAGGAAAGATGGATCCTGGGTCATCATTCCAGAGGCTTTGGTCCATGTTAAGCTGATTCCATTGCCTTTAGGCATGAGGCAAGGCCAAAACATCACGGAAGAGGAATGTTGCCAAGAAAAGCTGCTTCCACCTGGCAGTTAGGAAGTAGAGATGAAAAAGGACTAAGACTGAAGAAAGAAAAAAAAACAAAGTATACCCTTCAAAGCCATGGTCCTGTGACCTGCGTCACCCAAGCCGGCCCCACATTCTAGGAAGGTCGTTTGCTGTGAACTCACCAATGGACTCATTTATTCCTGGAGTCAGATCCCTCATGATCCAATCACCTCACAAGAGTTCCAAACACTGCTGTGCCAGGAAGCAAGCACCCAACGTGTGAGCCTTGGGGGACATCTGCCTGGATCACAGCAGTGGGAAAGTGAGCCACGAGAGGGGAGGGCTGTGTTGGTATTTCCTCCACTCAACAGTTGAAAAAGGCCGACTGGGCCTGTGTATGAGTCTCTGGTGTGTTCCAGTCACAAGGAACAGAAGTAGAACTTTCTCTCCATCATGTGAGACAGTCACTCTTATCAAGGAGAAAAACTCTTTATCTCTGTGTTTACACTTTTTTTTCCAACTGAGCCTAAAGATCAAACAAGACAGATTATCAAGCAACCACAGTTCTGGTGACCCAATACATGGGGAAAATGAAGGCCCACAGAAGAGACCAGAGCAGAAAGCACAAATGATCTGATAAAAGAAAAACAAATTCAACAAATGAAAGAGTATGTTTAAACAAGGAAGGATTTATTAACTGGGCAGCAATTGTGAGGAGATGTTCAGAGCTCCACCCTGCAACCATGGGCAGCAGGTTTTATGGACAGAACAGGAAGTAAAACAAGAAAGTTTAACTGGCTATAGTTAGGTATTCGTTTTATTTAGGTGAGGTCTGTTCAGTCAGCAGCCTGTGTATGAAACTCGGCTGCTTGTTTTCCTCCTACATCTGGTTACGCATGAGCTAAGTTAGTGATTCATCACACCGGCATCTGAGGTACAGATACGGTCAGTTTTGTGCCAAGTCAAACAACTTTTAAACAAAGAAATATAAAGAAGAAGTGGTAAGACAGAGGTATCTGGGTCAAGGACAGTGACTTCCAGGAAAATGATTAGGAAACATTTGGGAGGTGGGGGAGCTCACGGAAGAGAAGGGCAGGCAGCAGTCCTATATGCTGCGAGTTTTTCAGATATGCAGAAAACAAGAGTTGGGAGAGCCTGCATACTTCCAGATCTGAAGAAAGAAGATAAAAAAGCTTTGAGAAGCTACAAAATGTGCCACTAAGGGAGGGATGCAAGAACAAGAGAAATGAAGCCAAAAGAAGAGTTGATACCCTCAAGAAGCTGGAGTACCAGGAACCTGAAAAGTCTCCTGAAGAAAACCCCAAGCAGCTGGTGGAACCATTCCAAGAAATAGGTTATGTGGCTTGCAGTAAGACAGAGAGTGGGGCTGGCCAAGTGCTCAGGAAATTGGATTTGCCACCATGGATTCCTGGTGCTGGACACGAGGCTCCAGGACCTAAAGTTTGCCTTTCTAGGTTTCAATCTTGCTATGGCCTGACTGTTTTCTATGGCCTATTTGTCCCTTTTGGAGTGGAAATGTTTGTCTTCTACCATTATTCCATAGGAATATGTAATTGGCTTTTGTTTAAACACAGTTACTGAAACTTTACCTTAAGTATCAGAGAAGACTTTGTATTGGATTTTTGAACAATGCTGTAACTATTGAAACTCTGGGGAATGGATTAATTAAGTTCTGATTAGTGGAAATCATGGGCATATTGTTGTCCATATTTGGAAAGCAAATAGGGTTCGAGGTGATTTGTTTGTCAAGAGCACAAAAGGTGGAAGGTGAGGCCTAAACTTCATTGTTGGTTTAGCTAGATTAAGAGACTCCTGGTGGGTACCGCACTGATCGGATTGATCCACAATGTTCATAGCTAACCATGGAAGAGGAGGCACACAGCTGGAGGCATGCAGCAAGAGACAGGCTTCTGGCCGACACTCAGCCCAACATGGTCTCCTCCCAACGCTGCTGAACTTGCAGCTCTGTTCTGCTGCCCCCTTCTGGTGTGGACTGAAACCTCTGAAACCATTAAAATTAAACCTCCCCTCCTATAAGTTGTCGATGTCAGGAATGTTGCCACCAGCACCTGGAAAGCTAATATAGTAGATTAGGTGTATTAAATGAATTTTCAAATTTCCATATTTTCAACTTACAGTGAGTTTACCAAGATATAGTCCCATCATAATCCAAAGACCAACTACAAGCCATTGTGGCCTATTTTAGGGTGCACATTTTAAATTCTTTTCCTACATGGCTAATAGAAAACTAATATTTTTCCAAAAGTACAGTCCTCAAGGTACTGTCCAAACAGGTAAGCCTCAGGAATAGGTGCTGGGATGAAAAAGCTGAGAGCTCAACTGAAGGGAAATGAGATTAGACCCTGTGTTGAAACCAGGGTCAGCAGCTGAAAAACAAAGGCCCACCTTAATGTTTGTGTAACACACACACACACACACACACACACACACGTTAAAGAACTACAGGGAGGGTGGACAAATCTATTCTCAGAAAAGAGACACAGAACACAACATGCACAAGAAAATAAGCTCTGGGCTGCCATTCAAGCCCCTGTACAAGATTATTTCTAATGGAAAAGCTCTTCCATGGCATCACTAAATGAAAAGGCACTTGAGCAGCAGAGGCAAGGGGCTCATGGCAGGACCACTTTCTGTGGTTGATTTGCAATTGACATTCTTATCAGGACCGAGCTATGGTACATCAGATGCTGCTGGGTTATTATTCGACCACCTTGTCTTTATTCAAAGGCGGTGGTTGGGAAAAAAGACATAAAATTCCTTCATTGCTCCTGTGGGCAATGATTATGCATTTTTATGAGTGTGGTATGATGGTATGGTGGGTCTTTCAGTAATTTCTCTCTTTAAAAGGCTGAAAATGTCACATGCATTTGCTGGAATTTTAGCAAAAATTTGAGGCTGCTTATGTTTCTGGGAAGGACATAATTATACATTAATATATTGGCAGCACGCACTCTCAGAAAGCAATTACACAAAAGGAGACCCTCGGCACAGAGCTATGAAGAAACAGGAAGCAGGAGGAGGTGGAGCAGACAAGATAAGCCTCGGGGGTTCATCAACCACTTGGTCTGCAAGTTCACGAAAGAATTAACCCAGGATTATACTGGAAATGTAAGCACAGCTATTGCTACTCTTATAGTTCTCTTTTTGCTGATCCTAGAGACTAGATACCGCTTGTGGAGATGAGTCATTAAAACTTTAATTTCTAAGAAAAAAGGAAAAACCCTACAGACTTGATTGTCTCTGTTTCTGCCCCTCTGGCTCTCCCCCGCCTCACTAAATGGAATTTATCTGTGGTGAGTCGGAGCAGGTCAGCGAACTGCTGTAGCAGGGAGTGGGTACAGTCCTGTCCAGTGCCAGAAATCAGTGACCCACCCAGGCCCCAGGCCCCAGGCCCCAGTCCCCAGTCACCACTAAGGTTCTTTGTGGGACCGCTCCCTTCACTCTGGTCCTCCTCCCTCCCCACATGATGTCAAGGAGTTAGCTGAAAATCTCTTCCTATCTCTTCTTTCAAACTTTCTCTTCCATTTATGCTGCTACTAAACACACACACACACACACACACACCCCACTGACACAACTCAAATCTCTCCCTTGGCTCACTTTTCCCGAAGAAAGGCAAAGGATTCGATTTATCTTGGCGTCAGAGGCCCAAGGGAGTTCGAGCTCCCGTGCCATCAGCCCGTGGGCTGCCCTCTCCCGAGGCCCTGGCCTCCTGCGCCAAGAGCTGGGTGACCCAGCCATACTGCATAATGCGACTTGTGAGCTGTAAGACATGCAACCGTTAGCCTCGCCAGGGTCTGCAGGGGCCGCCGCCTTCAGGATTGTGTAAAGGGGGCGCATCGCGAAGTCACTGACTAGCAGCTGAAATAAACCAGCGGTTTTTTGTTTTTTTGTTTTTTTTCTTTTTCCGCATTTTCCCTTTACCCTTCACCGATTTGTCAGAGGCCGCTGCAGTGCTGCAGACGAAAAAACGCGTGGCGTGGCGCGGCGTGGAGGAAGGGCGAGGGTCCAGGACTGCCCGGGTGCAGTGTTAAGAGCTGGGGCAACCCAGCCGGCCAAGCCCTTCCCACTCACTTGGCAGAGAACGGACAGACAAATCTGACTTATCTCCTCCAGAACCTCCTCCTCCTGACTTCCCCTCCCCATTTTTCTTTCTTTCTTTCTTTTTTTTTATATGTTTTAATGGGCTTCGATTTGGTGTCGTCTGCATATTCGTGGTGCACGATCAATAAAGGTGATTAACGTACCCAGCGTCCCAAGCGTTTAGCATTTCCTGGAGGGGCGACATATAGGAACCTCTGGTGATTCTGACCCCACAACGGACCTTGCCTGGCGCGGAGAGGTCTGCAGAGCGGATGCGCCCTGGCTCGGAGCCCAGCCCGCGCCGCGGGAGGGACGGAGGGAGGAGGAGGCGTGGGCCTGGGAGGGGAACGACGCCCTGCTGCGCAGAGCTGGGACTCAGAGAGCGGGTCTCTAGAAGTCACCGCGGAGGAGTCTCACTGTCTCTGTCCTTGGTCTGGTCTTTCGAGTCTTATCAGTGTTTAAACTGGAAGTGAGCTGGGCTTCTACTTTAGATCGTTTTAGTTCCAATAATTCAGCACCATTAGGGCCCCGTCATATAAATGAAATTCTGAGAACGCGATCTTTCTGCTTCAGGGCGGCGCCTACTGCTTTCTCAACCAGATTGGGGGGTGGTGGGCGGGGCGGGAGGGGCAGTTGGGGTGGATGGCGGGACCTCGGGCTTTGACTTTGCATTTGGGATTCTTCCCCCACCCAGTGAGCCCGCCACACCAGGCAAGGCGCCTGAGTATGTCTCCTGCTCAGCACAGAGACTCCCCTTCCATGGCAGGCTCTTGCCTGCACCCCAGGCAGAGCATCCACTCCCAAGGAGAGAACTGGCCACACCCACCGCCCTCTGAAGGAATTCACCTTCTCGGGGCGAAGGACCCTCAAGGCCTCCTTGCAACCACGGTTTCCCCTAGATTCATAGAAAACTTGAGTGTTTTTTTTGTCTTTTTCTTTCTTTTCCTACCTTCCTTCTTCTCATCATCTAAGGAGTAAAGATTTTTCACATCCTTCATCCCAACCAGAAAGTCTCCCTTCCACCTTTTTTTTCTTTTT
>PVKN010003477.1:0-37120 GCA_004027915.1 Capromys pilorides
GGGGGGGGGGCGGGCAATGTGCAGAGGAAGGAGGGGCCTGTGCAAAGCTGCACTGCAAGGTGGACAGTGAGGGTGAGAGATGTGGGGTGCGGCTGCAGGCCTGGTCATTCTCACTACACCTGCAGGTCACACAGAACTTAAAAAGAGAAAAGCAAAGCTACAACAAAATATCCCAGTGCCATCACTCAGGCGTGCATACTAGTAACACTCTGACAGGTCAAAGGATCTCAAATTGAAAGTTAAGGGTCTGGGGGGATAGCTCTGTTGCACAAGTGCCTGCCTGGCGAGAGCAAGATCATGAGGTTGAACCCCGATCTTGCAAAAAAAAAAAAATTAGAGATTAGCCTGGGTAATTTAGTGCCTTGGAGAGGCTGTTTAAGGAGAAAAATTTAAACATAAGTGATGAGATTGAGTTCAGCATAAAGGCCCTTGGTTCATTCCATAGTACTGCAGGGAAGGAAGGAAGATGGAAAGAAAGAAGAGATATAGACAAAAACAAGGAAACAGTGAGAGGAAGAAAAGAAGAAAGGAAAGCTAGAAAGAAGGAAGCCAGGCATGAAGGAAGGATAATTGAAGATTGGTCTATAATGCCTAGGTCTTGCCCCACCATCAAGACCATCCCCCTGGGCATCCACTTAGGCAGAAGTTATGTCCTAGAGGACTGCACTCTGCATCTAGGTAGGAAGTGACAGGTGGAGAGCTCTGGAGCTGTGACGGGAGCTTGGATTTGGATTTTTCTATAGGGAGAAGCCATGGGGGAACAATAGCAGAAACACTGCCTTGATTGATAGGCAGCTGTGTGACCTCGGGAAAGTGCCTTTCAGCCAGGGACAGTCACTGGGTCTTTGCAGCTCTGTTTCCTCATCTACAAATGGAGCTAAGAATCCAAGGCTCTCAGAGAGTTGCAGGAATGGGCACAGGTGGTCTCTGTGCATGCTAGGACGGTGCCCTGCACACAAGTGAGACCACCACATTTGTGCCCTGACTGCCTCCTGGAAAAGGTCCTGGGCTGGAGAGGACCAGTCAGAGCCTGCTGTAGCTGCTGCAGAGTCCAGGTAGGGACATGAGGACACAGATGGAAGCAGCCAGGATACTTGCCTGGTGGACTGAGGAGGCGATTGGTCCACTGGGAGGTATCAGGTGTGGGTAGGGAAAGCTTGGCAAAGGGTGCTGAATCCTGGGGTGCCTGGCAGTTACAAGGGGGCAGAGATACAGGCTGGGAACAATGGATGTGAGGTCCCAGGGAAGAGAGCACAGGATATTTAAGAGGGAGCAGGTCCTTCAGTGCAGATTAATTGCAGGTTTGGAGAAAGGAAGGAGGCGGGAAGGAGGGCTCCAGAGCCTCCAGGAGGCTGAGGAATTTCTCCATGGAGTCGAATGCAAGGTCTTTCTGCCCAGGTGAAGATCACATGTAAAGCTGAGTGCTACAAGGTGACAGTGAACAGCCAGCACCTGCTGACATATGCCCACCGCCTGCAGCACCTGCCATCCATCTGTCACCTAGAAGTAGCTGGCGATGTTATGCTTACTTATGTGCAGTGCTAGTTGGCTCCAGAGCCCAATGAATGGCTGTGGACATAGCTGTCTGTGCCTTCTTCCTTGCTCTGCTCTCCTTAGCCCCAACTTTTGAGCCCTGCCACCCTAGCAGATGATACCCTGAAGATTTCCCACCCAGGGGAGCCTCTAGGTCCATTTCTCCTGGCAGTGAGGGTGGACTGAGTGTTCCATGCACCAGCCCAAGCCCTTACCCCATAAGGCCCTCAAACCCCTTCCTCTGCTATGTGCAATCCATGCTAGTCCAAAGCCACAGCTATGCAATGGAGGAACCAGGTACCTTTCATGGCCTCTATTCCTGTGATCTTCACCTTCTCTCCCTTGTTTTGCACCTTGCTGCAACATTGTTCCCTCTCTGGAGGCTGCCTGGTGACATCCTGCTGGCTTCCGCCGACTGAGCAGAGCTTTCTCAGTATTGGGTGCATCCCCTTCCTGGCATCCGCAAAATAAAGAAAAATCAATGCTGTCATTGTTGGCACACCCTTGTGGGATGACCGCCTTAGCAGTGTGCTAGAGACATGTTGGTGTCTGGATTTGGGGGTCCCTGCCAATGGAAGTGGGATGGCATAGCACAAGTTCCCTTTGGGAAAGAGGGTCCCATCACCCACACTAACTCCCAGGGTGTCTCTCACAAAGCCCACACGGCTGCTGGAGAGAGCTGGGGTGCACACACTGCTGGCTTGAACCTCTAATGAAGGAATATTGGTAGCTGGGTAAACCTAGGAAACATCTCCATGCTACTGAGAAGAGGAAAGACTGGGACAGAGTGGGTGGGAGTCAAGAAAGTCAGAAAGCCAGGTGACCCGTGCCTAAGTAGGAGGGGAACCACTGGGGCACCTGACATGAGGAGTGGTGGGGTGGTGGAAGAGCTAAGTACTTTGGTAAGAGGATCTGCCAGCTACTGGGCAGCATAACAGAGCCCAGGGAAGTGTCCACGTGATGCCAGTCACTTGCTAATTCCTTCACGGACTTGGTCCCTCGGGAACCAGCTCAGGGCTTGCATTGTGGTCCTTGGACAGCAGGAAACTGGTTAGGATTTATAGTCTCAGGCCCCATCCCGGATCTACTAAATGAGAATCTGTGTTTTAGCCAGATCCTGGGACCTTTTGTGTGTGTGTGTGTGTGTGTGTGTGTGTGTGTGTGTGTGTGTGTTTGCAAGAGAGCAGCCCAGGTCTAGATGGCTGGGGTCCTGGCCACACAGTTCAGACTCCCCTTTCTGGTGTGGAGTTAAACCTGTCCTGAGTTGAAGAACCCTTTCTGTGTAGCTGCTGTCCTAAGCAGAACTGATAGGAGAGAAGCCAAGGAAAGAGCTAGGGAGGCAGGAAACCACCTGGAGCCAGGCCAGCCAACCGCTTGCCCCCTCCCCAGTCCTTTCTTTAGCTCTGAGCAGGAGACACAGCTGCATCTCACACTCAGCCCTCCTAGCCAGCTGCATACCCAGAAAAGCCCCAGTCTCTCAGGTAGGTTTTGCCACCAGAGTCTCATTCTGACACCCAGTGCAGTCCTCCGCTGGTGCTGGTCAGTTCAGGCAGCTGCAGCTTTCAGCCCACCACAATCATGGGAAACTACAGAGTCCTGCTGCAGGCTGTGTTGCTGAGTGTCCTGCTCCGCAGGCCAGGTACATTTGTCGTATGTTGCATTTGATCATATTTGCAGCCCATGATGTGTTCCTCGGGCTATAACCCCCAGAAGTACCACAACACTGTATGTTGATTTTGGAAAGGGAAAGCTAGGTCCCCTCTGCTGTTCCCTGACACTACCTGCCATAGGAGGGTACTGGAAAGAGTGTCTCAGTGATAGCACGGACTCTGAGGTTTCTTACTGCTTGTCATGGTTTGTGTCTATTCGTCCCCCCAAAGCCTCTTGCAGTTATTGGTGCACCATCTAGTATTTGTGATTGATCCATGATCTAGTTCTGGGATTATGAGTGTGAGGGCTACACCCACCCTGGTGTGAGTAGTCTGCGTTACAATGTAAGGAGGGGAGGAGGCTTGCTAGCTGCCTCAGCTGCTGCTTTTCCCTTTGCTCTTTGCTGTGTTCCACCGCCATGAATGGCCACACTCTGCCATGTGCCACTCTACCTTAGAGCCAATCGAGTACGAGCTGAAACTTCCATTAACTGTAAGCTAAATAAACCTTTCCTTCCTTCATTTTGGGTGCCAAGTATTTTGTCCTAACAATAAGAGAAGGGTAACCGAGACACTGCTCTACACAGAAAGTCCATGGCACCAGCAAGAAGCTGCCCTAATTTTATTTTAAGATCAGTTGTTCAAAGTTAATATCACTGTTACCTGCTGTGGACCAGACCCTGTTCCAAGTAATGTTAATCTGCTTACCGTTCTGCCAAAGTGTTGTTATTATTAGAGTTTTCTACACAAGCAGAGAAACTGAGGCATGAAATGACATCCTTTCTTCAAGACCCCACAGCTGCAGCACTGCCTTTAATATGGGCAGTCGTGGGCCCTGATAAAACTCAAGGCCTCAGGCAGGGGTTGTGGCTCAGAGGCACAGCACTGGCCTAGCATGCACAAGGCCCTGGGTTCAGTCACACCACTGCAAACAAAATAAAATCTTAAATTCCAGGCACTGGAGGAACGGACACCAAGAGGCTGACAGAATCCAAACATCAACCCCTCATGAGGTGGCCAGCAGGAGTTGCAGGGAGTCCTTAAAGAGAGGGGGTCCATGAGGACTCAGGACCCAGCAAGTGCAAAGAGCCTGATGTGTACTGTCCTGGGATTTGCCTGCACTGGAACAACAGTAGCCCTGTTCCCCAGGAAAGGGAGCTGTGCCTGGCCCCTGGGTCCAGTGACTTCCTTCCCTGCTGCCCACTGTGCTTGTGTCATCAAGGATCATAACTCATGCTCGACCTGTGATGCTGTAGTTTCCAGTGTGAATGTCAAGTTCCACCTCCACCCACTTTCAAAATATTTTTCAATGTGTTCTCTTCACTTCACTGGCTTCTGGGCTTGAGGTGGGACTGCTGTGGGAGTGTCCTGCAGGCTGCTCACCTGTTCATCACTGAAGACCAGGGAGCATCTGCTGCCTCCCATGCCACACTCACCGGGTGACAGTCCGGGGAGCCGAGGCTGACAGCAAGGAGGAGCCAAGGTTCTGCACCTGACCCTGTTTCTCTTGGGTCTTCTGCAGAGCTGGAGGGAGACAGATCCTGAGTGATACAGGGAGGGGAGCAGAAATTGTTCTATTTCCAGACCATGACTCCATCACTGTATGTAACTAGTACTGATCATGGTGACAGATGCTAGGGTGAGGCTGAAGGGCAGGTGCAATGTTGGACTTCAGTAGAAGAAACCTACGAGCACTAAGGATACTAACAATAATAAACCAATGTTGGGCTGCATTAGTAGAAGATACCCAAGAGAAGTGTCCCATCCCCTTCCATGGTGCAGTCTGCGCCCAGAGCAGCCACCACCCACCACCCAGCACCCTCTGCAATGAATCCAGAATGAGAGCCTGAGGCCAGGACCCGAAGCTGAGCTGTGACACTCAGGGGACCCCACTGCCTGGCCACAGAGCACAAGGCTGAAATAGGAACCTGAGAGACTTGGGCAGAGCCCTTCTCTAGCTGGGGTGCACAGCAGTCACACTGGTCCCTGTCCTTTGTGACCCACACTGTTTGCTTCTCTGAAAGGGGACTGCTCGCTGGAGAAGCATCTGAAGTGACGGAAGGGGAGTGCATGGTTTGCCTGGCCTGAGTGCCAGCACTGACATGTCCCTGCTGCGTGACCTTGGGCAATGTCCTTCCTCTCACTGTATCTTCATTTGTTCCCAGGTAGAATGAGCATAATGAACTGTAACTTATCCATAAAAGTCAAGAATTAAATGCAAAGCATCCATAAAGGGGCAACACTGATACAAAATCAACACTCCTCAGGGCTTCTTTACCAACAAAACGTTGCTGTGTGCTTCCTCTCCCCACACCCTAATAGCCACAGCTCCATGTCTTCCCTGTGCAATCTGAGCTGCTGAAAGCCAGGTCCTCCTGGTAACCAGAGCTTGCGAGGGGCCCAGCACCTGGTGAGTGACTGTGGCCGTCACTGTGCTTCTCGGACACTTCTGGTCTCCTGTTCAATTCTTGCCTTCCCTGATCAGGTTGTGAACACCAGTGGGTCCTGTATGACTACATGTGGCAGAAGTGGCCCTGCAGGTTTCCTGAAGAGGCTGTACAAAAATTGACAAAGTCCACCACGCTCCACTCAGATGCTCTCTGCTGGAACCCAGTCAGTGCGATTTGAGGGCCCAGAGCCAAAGGTCATTCTCTCTCTTCCCATCCATTGCTCCAGCTGAGTTCTCAGCTGACACCAGCAGCCAAGGGTGAGCAAGTGAGCAAGGAGCCTGCTAAGGATTTCCACCCTTATTCACAAACTCAAAATCTTCCAAATTTCTCCCTCACTGTCTTCTCAGCACAAACACCCTTCCTTATCCTCAGCAGGCACCTTGGCTTTAGGGCTCAGAGCACTTCTGGAGCTGGCACCCACTGATAGCTGCCTCTGCCTCTTACGGGAAACCAGCTAGTGCCAGTGGGAGGTGCCTGAGTATTCTGAGTGACATCAGTGCCTCTGCCTGGCCAACCCCTGCTGATGGGCACTGGTGGCATGCTGGGCATGCTGGGCACAGCTCTGTAGTCCTAGTCCTGCTCCCCGCACTGTCCCTACTGTGCCTCTTAATTGGAGTCCTGATTGCTTTCTCCTCTAAGTCAAGTCTTCTGCCTCCCGTCCTCGACATGTGTTCCCACTCTGCTCAGATGGAAGTTCTACAGCTGGGAGGAAGTGACCCCCACATCCACGCTGTGCTGAAAGCCAATGCTGGGGTGCACAGAGCTCAGCCTTAGAAGGTCCTTGAATTGGTCCCCTAAAGCCTGGCTGCCTCTTGTTTTCCCTGTTCCTGGCCCCAGTGTGAGAGCCCCTGTAAGCTTTGACCAAGGGAAAATGGTGAGAAGTCAGGGCAAAGGCAGGAACAGGGATTTATCAAGAAGGCAGGGCTCACTGCTCATGGCAGCACGGGCTGGTCTTTCAACCTCTTGGAGCCTGAGGCAGGAGGATGTATAGAGCAAGTGCAGACTGGGCAAAGCACCTACCCTGTTTCCAAATGAAAACCTGAAAGGGCTGGGATGTGGATCAGAGCAAAGGCTTTCTTGCTGCCAGAAGATTCCCCATCCTAAGTGTGACCATGCTCCTTTCTCACAATCCCTGGCCGTGAAAGAAGGGGACACTTCTGGGGCCAGACTGGTTTGAAGATGCTCCCAGTGATTCATTGAACAGCTTCTGCTTGGTGGTTGAAGATGTCTCTATGCCTATTGTCTTTCTGCCACACATTTTGCAGGGCTGCACTTTTTCCCTTTGGCCTTCACCATTTTTTTTTTTAAACTGAAGATCGAACTCAGACCCTTGCACTTGACAATTAAGTGCTTATTCTACTGAGCTATCTCCCCAGACCCATGACCTTCACCAATTTTTAAAATGTCCTAGAAATTCTCTTATACTTGGGTCTGTCTCCAGCCATCCTGTTGAACTGAAGGTTGTTTTACAGCTGAATACAAAGTACAGAAATGCAGTGTGTAGGTTTTATTTTATTTTTGTGGGGCTTGAGATTAATACAAGGCCTTCACTGATGCTAGAAAAACCTTCTAATACTGATTCACACATCTCTCTGAATATGTTGAATTTTTTTTTTTTGAGAAGTGCACAAGCATAGGCACCCATTCCCCTGTAGATAGACAGGACATTACTATCACTCAGGGAACAACCTCAGCCCTGCTCTAAGAGCAAGTGTTGCCCAATTCCTTTCATCATAGAAATGAGAAAGTGAATTTAAACAAAGATGCAGGATATTATATCAAATCACCAACAATCGTGTTCAAAGAAAACCATTTTATCAATAGGAAATTATATTTTTCTAAATCTACCTTCAAATTTTTGCTGAGTTAGCCTACGGTTAAATCGATATATGTAAGGAAGTGGAATAGCTCAATTGAGCGATAAATTTAGAAAAAATGAATAAGTAATTAGAAAATATGATCCAAATTTGTTTGACACGAAAAAATTGGCATATATTTTAAATACAATATTGAGAAAGTTTTGATTTTATTCCATTTAGTTTCCAAGATATAGGAAAAGTAAAATTGACTTCATCGAAATTGAAAGCTTCATGGCTGGTGAGACGGCTCAGTAGTCTAAAGTGCCTGCGTTGGAAAGTTTAGGCAACCTCAGGGACCGTGGCTCAATCCCCGGCACCACATGCTGCGCCAGCCCCACCCCTAGGGCAGGCTGAGCTGGCCATAACACAAACAAATAAATGAGGTTTAAGAAAAATAAAATGAAATAATTTTTTTTAAAAAAATTGAAAACTTCAGGCTCATTCTCTGGGTTTAGGGCTTGTGAGAGGTTCTTGGTTTGATCCGTAGCACTGCAGAGAAATACCAAAATCAAAACTAAAACCAAACCACTGTTGATCAGACTGCTCGAATAACTACAACTAAAAGACAGACAACTTTCCATGTTGGTAAAAAAAAAAAGAAAAATGCTACAACTGGAACCTCATGCATTACTGGTGAGAGTGAAAAATATTAAACCACTGTGGAAATTGTCATTGTAGTTGCTCTTAAGGTCAGCATGACCGTCCTAAGAATTCTGCTCCTCAGTATTTCTCAAAAGAAATTAAAATCATATGTTCTCATAGAGGCATGTTGAAAAGTTCTTAGCAGCTTCATACAAACATAATATCCACAAATTAAAATGATCTCAGTGTAAATCAGAAAAGCAAACAGGCTTTTCTGTTTTAAGTGAATTGTAGATAAGCTAAAATTTAACTGCACTAACAAATGCCTGGGAAGTTTAAACCTGGTGACATGTTTGTGAAATTCTAAAATAAGGTAAGATGGCTACCATGAAGACATGTACTACTACTACTACTACCACCCACCAGGTTTAAAACCCAGAACTTTCTCAGTATAGTATTTAAAATGCATGCCATTTTCTCATGTCAAGCATATCATAGTGTAGCCAGGGAATAGGATCTACTTAGTATGGTGCAGCAAAATTCAGTGAGACAAACTCTCATGGAAGAGACCAAGAATGAGTACAAATGAGGCTTTTATTGCCAGCAGGACAACCGTTTGATGCACCATCAGGGAAAGTCAACTACCAGAGAATTTCAAACCGGGTTGTTTATTTGTTTTTTATTATTATTATTATTATTATTATTATTATTATTATTATTATTATTATTATTTGTACAAGTCTCCATGGCAGCCATCTTACCTTATTTTAGAATTTTATAAAAATGTCACAAGGTTTAAATTTCCCAGGGGTTTATTAGTACATTTAAATTTTAGCTTACCCACAATTCGTTTAACTGTTTGCTCCTGAGGCGAGTGATTTGTTCTCCTTTGTGGGTTTCATAGTTAACTAAGAAGGAAATGGATAAAGAGAAAATTCACTAAAGTTTAAGTGACTTCTAAAATGGAGTCTCGGGGCCAGGGAGATAACTACGTGGCATAAGTGCCTGCCTGACAAGTGCAAGGTTGTGAGTTTGAACCCTGGTCCTGCAAAAATAAAATAAAATAAAATAAAATAAAATAAAATAAAATAAAATAAAATGGAGTCTCTTTTGCCCCATCATTCCTCCCTTAAAAACATATTTTCCTTTCTTAAGTATATATAGTCCTTCATTCTATTTGCCATTTCATCCTTGGTGAGTTTTTTTAAACAACCATCGCCTGCATTGTGGTCTATAACCATTTTTTTTTTTTTAATTCACTGAATGAGGCAGGGCCCAAAGGTTAAGATGACAATTACTATCAGAACGGTGCCAGTCAGAATGGTAACCAAGGAAGTTAATCCGGAGTTTCAATTAAGCAATTGTTCATATCAACCTTGTCTTGTCCTCTGAGGTACCATGGCTTTGTCAGTCATTATAGGCCAGGCACCTCCAGACAAGGGGCTTAAGTCTTGGGCAGAACAGAAGTAGAAGCAAGCATGCTAATATAATTAGTGCACAATTATGCATCTACAATGATGTTTTAATGACCTGTTAATGTATAAACATAACTTGTCCCCAAATTATTAACTGTACTGGGCCATCCTGTTTTATTTATCTATTTGGATGTTCTTGTTTTTTTAGTGAGCCCTATCTAATTGTCTATAATGCTTGTGTAAGTAACTTAGCTATCTATAATATTTTTTTTTCTCTGAGAAGCTATCTCTAACTGCAGTTAGGGAAGACTGGACCCAGTTTTATATATCTTGTGGCTATGTTTTTCTACTGGATGCTCAAGACAAAATTAAAGTGAGACTTGTGTTAATTAAAATTAACTCCTTGCTATTTATCATGGTTAGTGAAGTCCCCTCAGGATTTACCTTGGAACAAAGCAAAGTGCCCTTCAGTACTTCTGTCAGTGTCAGCCATCAGGATGAGTCATGGCCATGGCTTGACCAAGTTAGTTTCTGTGAGAGCTTGGGGGATTTTTTTTTCTTGTGGTGACGCTCTCTAGGCATACTCTACACCATAGAATCACTTTTTTTCTGTGATTCCATAGCCTCCTTGATCAGAAGATCAGGGACTCAAATGAGTGATAGGATGTGGCCTCAGAGTTTCTCCTGTGTCCTGGGTTCTCAGTGACCTTGGAAGTCTTGGGCCAAAATATTGGCTAGCCTTTTAGCCCATTCATCATTTTAGTTTTTGCTCTGCAGACTTCACTTGTTGAAAACTCCAGAAGAGAAGTTAATGATATCACATTGTAATAAGAGTAATGGGCTTGCTTAATCATTTAAATTTTGTTTGAATATTAAAAACCTTGAAATATAAAGTATAGTGAAAGTATAGCCTGTTACTTCTTAATGCCTGAAGGAAGTTAATAAACTACAGTTACACAGTTTTAAGGAGAAAATTTGAATTCAAAAGTCATACATGTATTGTAGCATAACCGTCATGATGAAATTTTCGTAGCAATTCAAATCTCAGTCAGTCATCCCTATCTAACACATAAGAAACATACCCAATTTGTTGTCCTTTAATAAAACGTCATGTAAGGAATTCATAACATTATCTGAGCTATTTAATATCTAACTATCTTTAAAGGTAGTAGAATATACATAGCACGCAAATCACATAACTTTTTCCTTAAACATTATCATTTGACTAATGACTTCATATCAGCTTGACATGAACCTCTTATTACAAATATCTGGAATACAAGAGAAAGGCATATGTCTAAATCTGAAAGAAAATACCTGTCACTATAAACAACCTGTTTACATTTTAGTATACTGTACATTTGGATGGCATGAATATGTTTAATACACCACAGATCAGCAATAATGAATGCATGGATGATGCCAAGATTTGCTGCCAGCTCCAGCAGTAGCCAGGCTTCCTTCTCTCTTAGTTGTAGGGGTAGCCTGACAGGACTGATGAACACTCTGACCCTGATTTTAAGGAACAAATTCTCCATGACTTCGCCATTTTGGTACCTGTATGGCCGCTGCCACCATTCTGGAACATGGGGTTCTGTGGCTTCTTCTCAAGGCAGTCTCTCTCCCTTGCAATTCTGAGACTGCAAACGGTGGAGACCTGCCTCCTCCTGTGATGTCCTTAGGTTGTCTTTCTGATTTTCTGGTTCCTTCCCAGCAATGGAGATCCCTTCAGCTCTATCTTTGTAGTCCACAGCTTTATTAGAGCTTCTTTACTGGCTAAACTCACATTTTAAATCATCCTGCTTGGATCTTTGCTCTGGATTTTCAACATAAAACTGGCTAAAAGCCCCCACTTACAACCATGCCACCACCCCAATATTTGGCTGCTTTGAAATATCTTTGGAAAGATTAATCAGTCTGCCATGCTTAATCTCAGTCTTAGCCAAATTCTCTAGGCATGAGCAAAATTTAGACAGTCTTTGGCTAAGCCATAGCACAAATCATCTGGGAGTCCAACAACCAATGCTGTCCTTCTTCCCAGCAAAAATCTCCCAACCTGAACTCTACAAGCAGGCCTTCTTTCAATCTTCTGGTCTGAGCTCTGACCAGAATCTCTCCTACAGAACAGCTGAAGTTTTTCCAGCTTTTCACAAGTAGAGGACCTCTCCAAACCTTTCCTATCTCTTCCCATAAGCCATTCCCAAAAACTTGTAATCCACATGGTCAAGTTTAGCCACAGCAATGACCCCTCTCAGTACCAAATTCTGTCTAGGTTACTCTTCTCTCATTGTTGGGACAAATACCCAACACCCAAAATGAAGGAAAGAAGTGTTATTTAGCTCAGTGACTGGAGGTTTCAGTCCACAGTCGACTGGCTCCAAGGTTGAGTGGCACAGGGCAGAGAACATCCAGTTCATGATGATGGAATGGCAATAATGGCAACAGAGACAACAGAGAGAGAGTTTGTCTCTGTCTCTCTTATATTACAATCAGGCTCTCTGCCTCAAACTGGGTGTAACACTCAAACCCATAATCCCAGCAGTACTAAAACCCATAATCCCAGCATTGGATCATCCATAATCCCAGTGGATCATGAGTTAATTTCAAACTCTAGAAGTCCCCACCCCATGATTGCATGAAGCTTTGGGGGGACAACTAGACACAAACCATAACAGTGGTCATCATCATGCTGCCCAGATCAGAATTCTCTGCAGCCTGGCCCTGTGTCTCCAAGATACCTCCCACTGCCTTGCTAAATCAAAGCACACTGGCCTCCTGTTTTGCCTGTGGTCCCCACCATGCAGTGTGGAACAGAAGCCCTGCATCCTCCACCAGGGCTGCGCTCACCAGGGCGTGGCCTCACTGTGACTTTCCACCAAGGCACAGAGCCACGCTAAGCCACTGGTTTTCTGGAACTCAGCTGGGCTATGGTTCCTTGGGATCTGAGAGATTTCTTCTAATGGGATTTTATTGAGATATTGTTAACCTAGAGTAAAGTGCACAGGTCCTGGCTTGATGTGTGTGTTTTGCATATATGAGAGCCTGTGAGACATGATTTCCACCAGGATCAGAACACTTGTAGCCTTCAGGAGACTCCTTTGTGTCCCCCCACCCCCCCAGATTGTGACCCAGGGGTAACCAGAAATCAGACCCATGCTTGGCCTTCATGGGGATGGAGTTCTCAGAGCACACGCTCACTTGGTGTTCTGACTCTTGTCAGTGTTGTTCCTCGCACGCAGTTTCTTTTGTAGCACTCCAAGCTGTGGATGCCAGAGTTTCTGTCTCCTTTGTGCCATGGGGAACTCATGATTGTTTCCAGGTTGGGGCTATGATGACAAAGCTGTTCTGAACAGCTGTGTGTGTCCTCCTGTCTCTGGGGTCCACAGTACAGAGTAGAATTGCCAGGACAGAAGAGAAGTAAATATTCACTGTACAGTGTTAGCAGCTGTGAGCTGTATTATGAACTTTTTTCTTTTTTATGAATACATAATTTGAAAGTTTACTTTAAAATGTAAATATTGAGGGCTGACCAGATAGCTCAGCAGACTACAGTGCTTGTTTGGGCAGACACAAGGGCCTGGTTCAATTCCTGGCATGCAGTGCCAGCCCTGCTCCTAAGGCATGCTGAGATTGAGACTGAGACTGAGTGTGGTAGCATGCACTGTAATCCCAGCACTTGGGAGGCTGAAAACAGGAGGATCACTGTGAGTCTGATCTGTGTAGTGAGACCCTATAGACCCTGTACTAAATACATAAAAAAGTAAATATCCTCCAATATTTAACAGGTTAAAAAAAAAGTATACTGATTAATTTTATGCAGATATATTTTATTTTACAAATAATACTGATGAAAAATATTTACACACGTACGTTTAAACCCACAGTTTAGCACTCTTATTTGTATGGCTCTAAAAGCAAAAGAACAAATTCTTTACAAAGTGCTGGGGAGAAAAGACTCAAAATAAAGTCTGATATGTTATATACATGTCTTTTCTATGCCTTATTTTTAAATACATTAAGTTTTATTTATTAATTTTTGTACCAGGAATTGAACTCAGGACTTTGCACTTGCCAGGCAGATGCTGTGTCACTTTGCTATATCCCCAGCCTACATACATTAATTTTTAAATCGCAGTTATCTTTTTTTAATATGGTGGTAAAACATTGGTGCAACTTTTCTCCAAAGTGTACCACGGATATAAATGAATTTTCCCAATTGAAAGTAGCACTTCAGTTGTCATTAAATAAAATTTATCAACCTAACTTAAATGGAAAAGAACTGGTGGTTACCATTATAAGCAAAAATATGAATTACTTATATCATCATTTATGTTGCTCCTTCCAAAACAAGCCTAGAAAGAACTAGAGATGTTTTATAGAAGTTTAGTTGCTTTTTTTAAAAAAATGTATTTGGTACAGGGTCTCACTATGAAGCTTGTGCTTAGGTTAACTCCTGAGTTCTAGGACTATCAGAAGGCACCAAGACTCCTGCTTCTGAGCTGTATTATTTTACTCTCCATCCTTAAGAAGTTCCATTTGTTCCAAATTCCAACTGATTGGCAATTGCCTGCCCCCCATCAAATTGTCTCTGTACACACTATGTTAGAGAGGATTTCCTTCCTTCCTCCCACCCTCCATTCCTTCCCTCCTTCCATCCTTCCCTCCTTTCTTCCTGGAACAAGTGGGCTCTCTGATTCTTAAATTCAGCCAAATTCTGAGTAATCCAGGCCCATAGTGGAGATAGTCGGTGCAGAGGGGCCTCTGTTTATGGGAACAGTACAAGAAGTTTGTCTTTGAGAATTCCAGGACATCTCTACAGACAACAAGAAGGAAGAATGATAGAGACATAGGTACGGCCTGGGGCACCTTGCCCCTACTCTGTGCCTGAAGGACCCTCGTCTCGGTACATTTTGCAGTGCTATCACAGAATGGCACAGAACTGGCTAATTCATATGCTACAGCAAAAAGTAACACTGAAGTGACACTCGGGATTTGGGGGCATGTTTACTTACATGAATGAGCACTGATCAAGGTCACTGCCAAAATATAGGCCCTGAAAGCTCAGAGAACGAGATTTTTATGGCATTGCCACAGGGAAGTATGGAGTTGGAGCACTTGGCTGTCTTTGATTCTTACAATACGTATCATAGTGACCTGCTATGCACCACAGTGTCAAGCTGTTTCCAGGAAACAGAGGCAACTGGAACTGCAACAGGAAGTATTTCTTACTATTACTAAGAAACTTAAGTATACCAGCTGGGGGGCCATTTTCTGTTACATTTTTCTCCCTCTTTTACTTTTCTCCCATAAATCTTGGCTGGGCATGTCACATGTGATCTTTGGAAATAAAGCCCAACTAGAAGCCATAGCATTTGGGTTGTCAGCAATCCTTGGATAAGCCCTAGTCAAAGTCCCCAATGTTGCTTTATTACAGAGGTTCTTCCCTAAATTTCTTTTAGGAGGAGATGTAACTTAGGCCTCTTCTGTAACATTACTCTGGCAAGCTGCTGAGGGAGCTAATCTGATCTAGGAGCGTGTCCAGTGTGCCTTGGACTCTCGTCAAATCTTGGTCAATTGTTTGACTAATTGTCCATAGAGCTAAGGCAGAAATCACAACTAGCAGGGTCGGGGGGAGGACTGAGGTAAGCCACCTGAAAAGGCCAAGGCAAATGGGCGTCAAGCAATGCTACAGTGTCCTCAGGCTTCAGGTGTGCATGGACCGCTTGCTCAGTGTTTGGAGTAAACCGAGCAGGGCTTTAAGAGCACTGTCTCTTCTGAGTGAACTGTCTGTTGCATGTAAATTCTCCAGTGGCTCAAACACTGTCTTTTCCACTCACACATTCATTTGACAGGCACTCAGGGGTTAAAGATTCCAACCGCCTTCCCTTGAGGGTGGTCAAGACTCATGAGAGATGCTCAATCTTGTCTTCTGTTAGAACTGAGCAGGACTAACAGACAGATTAGCATGAATGCCCCCAAGGCTCCTACCAGAATCAGGCAAGCAGACAGACAAACCATGTCCTCCTCCCCTTCGGGTCTGACATGAGCCACTTGAGTAGCCAGGAATCCTCCTCCAGACCCCCAGAGGAACTGAGAAATTCTGAAAGCATGCCTTCCCATCAGGACCTGGAGAAGTCCTTGTGCCATCAGCGAGGGCCATGGCCAGTGACCAAAGGGGTCAGCATGGTCGGTCTTCCCAGCCAAAGCACCAGACACAATGGCAAACATAAACATTCAAAAAACACTCAGGATTTGGAGGCACATGAGTGCTGATAAAGATCATTCTGAAGACATTAGGTCCCAAGGCCCAGGGAGGGAAGATTTTACGGGATCACAAGTACAGAGGTAGAGCACTTGGCTGTCTTTGATTGGTTCTTACAATATGCATCATGGTGACCAGCCATGCATCGCAGTGAGCAGATGTTGCTAGGAGACAGGAGCAAACAGGCTGCAACCAGAACTATTACCTGGGCAGCTAAGAAAGATAAGTACACTGGCTAGTTGGAGGGCATCTTCTGCAATAGCATCAGGATGATCTCATCTTGCATTTCTGTTCTCCCTAAGATCTCTTTGAGATGAAACCTGCCCCCCTCCAAGCAACCTGCCCCCCATTGTCTCCTCAGTGACTCAGACTTGCTTCCCCTGGCTGTGGCAGCCAATTCAGGCCAGCTCAAGCTCCCAAGTACTGGAATACAGACTTGGCTGCTGGAGCAACCCATATCTTCATGGCCTCTGTGGCTGCCACAGCAACTGGGCTCCCTCTGCACAGAGCAGAGCTTTTCAAAGAAAGGGACAGCAGTGGAATTTGGCAGCTATTCCTTAGGGAGGAGCCAGGAGCAAAGAAAGTGAGACTGGAGGGAAAGGTAGCTGCTGAGATGAAGGCTGAGGGCAGTGGACACTTAAACATGGCCACATGCTCCCCTTTGTCCATCTGGGCAACATCCAAAGGATGGATCCCATTTGGTGTCAGAAGACCCAAAGTGACATGGCAGTGAGGTTTCAGAGAGTATTGCCCAGCCATTCAGGCTTCCTGAGCATGCTCTATTATGCAGAAAATCACAGGTCAGTGTAGGAAGTGGGGCTTGCCTGTTGGGGGTAATGGTGGTGTCTTGGCTACTTTTCTTTCCTTGCTGAGACAAAATATCTGACACCAAAAATTAAGGAAGGAAATGTTTACTATCTTGTCATTTGTGGAGGCTTTAAGTCCATAATCAACTGGTTCCAACGCAGGGCAGTATAACAGAGGGGCAACAGTTCAAAGTGGCAGAAGTCAGCAAAAGCAGCAAGAGCAAAAAGGGAGAACAAGTCTCTTCTCTTCCCTTAAATGGCAAGCAGGCTGCCCCCTTCCCAGGGCAGCATAGCTCCCTCACCATCTTGGTGCTCTCCCTTGCTCAGGATGAGGTTGTTACAAAGTGAAGACTCTGGGCTCCACCAAGCTGCTTTAGTTAACCTTCTAAACTTCTCAAGTTGACATAATGCACCAACCATAATAGTTCACCCCTTGTCAACTTGGCACTGAGGGACATTTCTTTAAACCAGTTTCCAGACACAAAAGCATGCCTATACTTATGTTTAAGGTGCTATTACTGTCCTGCATGCAAACAGAAGTACACTAAATCCCTCACCAGAATAGAAGATAAGTTTTCCTTGGATAATACTTACTTTTATTCTTCCACAACTTGAATATTATAACACAACAATCCTTAAGAACCAGTATTAAGTCTATCAACATTATATCACATTAGAACCACATTAAGGGAGAAGTACTACAATTACAATCCTCTTTTCTATAGCTGATTGCAAGATCACAGCTAATATTTAGAACTGCTTTCTTCTACTACCCATTCTTATTCCCTTGGCCTTCAACAAGCATGTTAGCTGGTCTTCGTTCTTTCCCTGGTGGAGTGACACATACCTTCAGTCCTGAAGGTCCTGGGTCATTTGTCATTGTGCCTATATTAGGTTGTTGTATTTTCCCATTCATTTTAATAACAGGGCACAGAAATACTAAGAGGCACCCTAAGGGATCTTCTACATTTGATGTGTATACTTCCTTTCCTCCATTGTGGAATGGGAGTCCTACTTACCCTTGACACTCTGGATCAATCCCCCTGACAACACTGCAGCTGCCTTTTCAGTTTGTTTCCTGAGAAGCGCAAGGAGACCAAAATGACCAAGGGGATATCTTAGTCTCCAGTTCGATAGTATCATTGTGCTTCTTGGTACAAGCTTTCTCCCTCTGAAAGCAGGAGTTCTAAGAGCAGAACATAAAGTTGTGGGGACAGGAAGCAAAAAATTTGTTAGTGGATCACTAGGAGCAATGATGAGCAGTACCATTTCCTCTTCCACCCTTGATTTCTGGACCCATGAACACTGGCTATGAGAGACACAGCGCCATAAGAGGATGCTGATCCAAAACATATATATCCTTTTGAAGCACCTTACTCCAGCCCTGCAAACTATTGCCACCTGGCTGGTACCCTGTTTCTTCAAAAGACCATTCCATATTTCTACCACTCCAGCTTCTTCTGATGGTAAGGAACATGATATGAAGAGTGAATTCCATGAGCATGCGCCCACTGCCTCATTTATTTGGCTATAAAATGTGTTCCTTGGTCAGAGGTTGTGCTGTGTGGAATTCCATGATGGTAAATAAAATATCCCATAAGTCCACAGATGGTAGTATTGGCAGAAGCACTAGGGAGCTGAAGGTAAATTGATGGCCAGAATACATTTGTATGTCAGCAAACACAACGCACAGTACCTTCCATGATGGAAGTGGTCCAATACAATCAATCTGCCACCAGGTCGCAGACTGATCACCCTGAGAAATAGTGCTGTATTGGGGACTCTGTGTTGGCTTCTATTGCTAATATATTGGGCACTCAGCAGTGCCTGTAGCCAGATCAGTCTTGGTGAATGGGAGTCCATGTTGCTGATCCCATGTGTAATCTCCATCCTTACCACCACAACCACTCTGTTCATTGGCCCATTGGACAATTACAGCAGTGGCTGATGAAGGAGGTTGGCCACTGCCCACAAAATGGATCATCTTATCACCTTGATTATTAAAGTCTTCTTTTGGTGATGTCCCCTTTTGGTGAGTGCTTATACGGGAAACTTATTTTTATACCCTCTGCCCCCATGGAGAAGTCTACCCACATAGCAATCCTCAAACATCTTTGTCACCAGTTTTTCCAATTATGTTCTTTCAAAGTCCTTGCCCATCTGACCAGACCACTGGTTATGGCCCATGAATCAGTATAGAGTTGCACATCTGGCCATTTCTCTTGCCAGGCAAAATGTGCTACCAGGTGCACTGGCTGAACTTCTGCCCACTGTGGTGATTTCCCTTCACCACTATCCTTCATGGATGTCCCAGAAAGGAAGGGGCCATGATGCTGCAGCTGTCCACTTCTTGTTGGTGCCTGCAGAGCACTCAGAGCATTCCCTAAGCTAGGTCCTCACCTTCTTTTCCTCTGACAGCTGATGGTAATGTATAGTCCCAAGACATAGGTGCATGCTGGGAAACAGCAGGCATAGGAGCCATAAGTATCTGGGCAAGCTCACCATGCACTTTACTAGTACCCTTTAGATCTGCTCCAGCTCCATCACAAGCATACCATTTCCATTGAAACATAGATGTTGGACTGTTGCTGTGCAGGTCCAAACTTATGATTTTGGGGATCAGATAATATCCAGTGATAGGCAACCCAGGTGTCATGGTGACCTGGAATTTCTTGGTCAAGTCTTCAGTTTTCACTAAGGCCCAGCAGCAGACCAAGAGCTGAGTTTTAAATGGAGAGTAGCTGTCTGCAGATGAAGGCAGAGCCTTGCTCCAAAATCCTAAAGGCCTCTGTTATGGTTTCTGTCTAGTTGTCCCTGCAAAGCCTCATACAATCATGGGGCGGAGACTTGAGTCATGATCCACTGGGATTCTGTGTTTTGGTACTGATGGGATTATGGGTCTGAGTCCTTCTGGGGTTAGGGTGTGACCTTAGGCGGATAGGCTGAGGCAGAGAGCCTGAATGTAATATAAAGAGAGACAGAGAGATAGATGTTGGCTGCTGCTTTCTGCTCCCTTGGTTGTTCAGTTTCCTCTGTCACCATGTTGTGGCTGCTCCGCCACCATGAACTGGATGCTCTCTACCCTGTCCCACTCAGCTTGGGCCAGCTGAATATGGACTGAAGCCTCCAGTAACTGTGATCTAAATAAACCTTTCCTTCCTTCATCTTGAGTGTCAGGTATTTGTTCCAGCAACAAGTAAAAGTAACTAAGACAGCCTCCCTGCAATTGCCAGAGACTCCAAATAGTATCTCTACCTGCTAGTAGCACGTCAAGTACCATTGGATCTGCTGGATCATAGCGCGCCAGGGATTTTGAGATTAATAATGCCAAATGAAGTAAGTCATGCAGATGCTTAAAGATTACGTGGTTCTGCTATACAAGAAATGCAAAATATAATTTAAAGAGATAATTAGTGAGAAATGTGGAATTAGATTCTGCATAGATGGAAAGTCAATCTGGGGAGAGGGAAAGTGGGAGAAGGAGCGACAGCAAGAGGAAAACTCATCAAGATGCGATGCAGATGTGCATCAAAGCCCAGGCTCACTGTCATCACTGCGTGGGAAGCATATCCTAGCAAAGAAAGCACTGGTGGATAAAAAGGCTCCCAGTACATGTGCAGCAGAGAGTGAGATAGAAGAAGGAGAAAACCAACCACACTCGGCCTCACGGTGCAGCTCCTTGACTCCACCCCCTCAAGACCTGGACTCACAAGCAGCATCCTGCCCTGCTGGATGTCACTTAAGCCTCCACTCCTTGGCCCCTTACAGACAGTCTCCACAAGCCAGGCTAGCACATGGGTGACAGGAAGACAGACCTCACCACCAAATGCCCACTTTGAGGGATGACCAGGAGGTGCCAATGTGCAGTTTATGCTTTGCTGCCCTAGAAGCAGCATTTATGCTTTTATATTAAAAACACTCTTGTCTATGTTTACACTTGAGCCTTCGCTGTATAATTTCTTGATGGAAATATTTACGCAAAATTCATTTTATGCTAACCATCGTGTGTGTACATGTGCGTGTGTGCATGTGCATGTTTGTGTGTGTGTGTGTGTGTGTGTGTGTGTGTGTGTGTCTGTAGCAAGAGATGCTCCAAATCATAGACTGGGTGTGGGTCTGCAGCCACCTGGACAAAGCACCCCACAGAGAGCAGCCAGGCCCTGCATTCTTCTTTGCAGACAGCAGGTAGAGTACTGTGCTTGTTCAGGATGGATGACTGGGGCAGAGTGAGTGAGGGGACAGGTGCAGGACAGGAGCTGTGCCTCCACAGGAATCATCTTACCCAGAGTGTGGTGAGGGAGGGTCCTGCCTTCTTTACCCACTCTTTAGTGAAGACCTTACTCCTACTCTGCCATACAGGTTTTGCTCTACTGCCACCTATTTCATGAGGTTTGGACAATGGAGATCTGGCACTTGAGAAAGGCAGAGGTGGCCTCCTATAGAAGGAGGGCAAGGTGGGGTGAAGGGTACCTGGCAACCCTGCCTGCCTGAAAGACTGGGGCTCTGCTGGGTGGAAAGCCAGCTAGGAGGGCTGACAGGAGACCGAGCTGTGTCTCCCTCTGCTCAGAGCCAAGGAAGGGAGTCAGGAGTGGCAAGGGGCTGTCTGGAAATGCTGGCCAGGCTCCAGATTGTTCCCCACCTCCCAGGCTCCTTCCGTGGCTTCCCCTCTCCTGTCTGCCCTCCCACTGTGGCAGCAGCTGCTCCAACGGGGAGAGACAGAAAGGACTCAGCAACTCAGGACAGCTTTGACTGCAGAGCAGGAGAAAGGAGTCTGCATGCTGTGGCCAAGACCCCAGGTGCCTAGACCAGGGCTGCTTACCTGCACAGGTACACACACACACACACACACACACACACACACACACACACACACACACACACTCCCCTGGGATCTGGCTGAAGCACAGATTCTCATTTAGTAGGTCTAGGGTGAGGCCTGAGACTGTGCATCCTAAGCAGTTTCCTGGGTTGCTGCTGCCACACTGAGAGCCCTGAGCTGGTTTCTTGGGACCAAGCTCTCCAAGGAATCAGCAGGTGACTGGAATCACGTGGACACTTGCCTGTGCTCCCTTATGCTTCCCTGGCATTGGCAGTTCCTGGTACTGAGGTACTTAGCCCTTACACCCCCCTCTTCTATGTCAGGTGTCCCAGTGTCTCCCCACCTACTCAGGCACAGGCCACCAGGCCTCTTGACCCTCCTGACTCCTACCCACTGTGTCCCAGCTTTATCTCCTCTCCGTAGCATGGAGATGTCTCCCAGGCTGGCACAGCTCCTAATAATCCTGCATGAGAGCCCAGACCAGCAGCATGTGTACCCCAGGTGCTTTCTCCAGCACCCCTGTGGGCTTTGTGAGGGACCTTCTGGGAGTTAGTGTGGGTGACAGGACCCTCCTTCTCTAAGGAAACCTGTGCTGTCCCATCCCACTTCCATTGGCAGGGACCCCTACATGCAGAGACTCCAAAATATCTGTAGACACACGACTAAAACTGTCATCACACAGTGTTTGCCAATAAGAATAGCATTGCTCTTTATTTTAAGGATGCCAGAAAGGGGAAGTGCCCAGTGCTGAGAAAGCTCTGCTCAGTGGATGGAAGCCAGCAAGATGCCACCAGGGCAGCCTCTTGAGAGTATTGCAGTATTGCAGGAGGAGAGAAGGTGAGGGTCACAGCAGTGGGGGCTGTGGAGGGCACCTGGTCCCTCCATTGCTTAGCTGGAGCTTGGGACTAGCATGGGTTGCACAGAGGAGAGGAAGGTGCTTGAGAGCCTTACACAGAATGGTTCTGGGCTGGTGTGTGGAAGGCTCAGTCCTCCCTCACTGCCAGGAGGAATGGGCATGGAGGCTCCCCTGGGTGGGAAATCCTGAGGGCACCATCTGCTAGGAAGGCAGGGCTCAGAAGGTGGGGCTGAGGATGGCAGAAGACAGGAAGGAGACACAGACAGATATGTATGCAGCCCTTCAATGGGCTCTGGAGCCAAACTAGACCTGAACATCAGTAAGCATAATGTCCCCAGCTACTTCCAGGTGATTGATGGCTGGCAGGTCTCTCAGGTGGTGGGCATATGCCAGCAGTTGATGGCCATCCAGGGTCACCCTGTAGCAGTGGGCTTCGCACATGATCTGCATCTGAGCAGAGAGGCCTTGCATTCACACTCCATGCAGAAAGTGCTCAGCCTCCCACAGGTTCGGCACATGTCTTCTCTCTCCCTCAAGCAGCCCCTCGCCCTCCTCACTGAAGGATCCACTCATCCTAGACACCCTGTGCTATCTTTCCAGACAGCTCATAGTGCATTGTTCCCAGCCTACAGTGCTGCTCCCAGCCTGCTTCTCTGCCCCTTGTGTGGCAGTGGCCAGGCACCTTAGGACCCAGCCCCCTCTGACAAGTCTCCTCTGGCCTCACCCATGGGACCGACTGCCTCCTCAGACCACCAGGGTAACAGGTGTCCCCTATGTGTCCCCTATGTTCCATGCCTGGACTCTGCCGCAATAGGAGCAGCCCCTTAGCTGGTTCTCTCCAGCCCAGGACCTTCTCCAGGAGGCAGTCAGGGCACAAAAGTGATAGTCATACTTACGTCACACTTGCGCACAGGACACTGTCCTAATGTGCACAGAGACTACCTCGGCCCATTCCCACAACCCTCTTGAGATCCTGGATTCCTAGCACCATTTGTAGATGAGGAAATGCAGCTGCAAAGAGCCAGTGACTGTTCCTGGGTGAGACTCACTTCCCCGAGGTCACACAGCTACCTATCAATTAAAGGCAGTGTCCCTTGTTGATCCTCCACAACTTCTCCTTGTAGTAAAATCCAAGGTCTCTTCACAGCCCCAGAGCTCTCCACCTGTCATTTCCTATCCTGAGTGCAGATTGCAGTCCTCCAGGACATAACAGATGCCCAGGGGCACAGTCTCAATGGCCAGGGCAAGACTAATACAAGACCAAGATTGTATTCTTCTTTCATTTCTTCCCTTGCCCTTCCTCTCTCCTTCCTTCCCTTCCTTTCTTTTTTCTTTCCATCATCCCAGGGCCTTCACACTGAATTAAATCACTTCTACTTTTAATTCTTTCTCCCTAAGTCACTAAACTACATGGACTGATCTCAAATTTGGGACTCTCCTGCTTTGACCTGCTAGAGTGCTACAGTTACAGCTCCATGTACCATGGCACCTGGCTGTTTTTGTTTTTGTCTTTCTAAGCTCTGTGTGTGAACTGAATGTGCAGGCAGGGTGCTCAGGTCTGGGACCACACCACACACGTCTCACCCATTCTCCCCACCTTGCAGGGCAGCTCTGTAAGGCCCTTCCCTCCTCTACACATTCGGGGGGATCCCTCCTAATGTGGCCTGCTGGTTCCTTCGAGACTAGACTGCAGCCCATGGATAGGTCCCGCTCTCTCTGCTTCCTGGCTGCATTCTGAACATGGGTATTTCATGCTCAAAGGGAGCTCAGTCAAAGAGTTGATAAATGATTTCTGAGTACACAAATCCATAATTGGCACTCCATTGGTGAACTCAATTTGCCATAAAAGGATATGTAACCTTTTACAAGGATCTTGCCTTGTGATTTTGCTTGCTCATTTATGAAGAGCAGATGCTAATACTTTCCTTGGAGGACAATAGCCATCACAATAATTTGATACATATCTTTCCTCCCTAGGGTACAATATTCTATCACAAGCACGAGCCGCACCTGTTCAAGGTACCCCAAGACCTTCTCTATGTGCACCCAGCCATGCCACCAAGCTCCAGCGCGCATCATGTTACCGTGAATTGGTGTCCTGAGGAAAAGGGCGTGTTGACAGGCAGGCTTTTTTCTTCTAACCCCCAGGAGCCCTCGATCTGAGAGTTTCCGACCACAATATTTTCATTGAATCTATGGTTCACGTGGAAGGCGATGTCAGTCCCAGCACGCAGGTTGATATGGAACCTTGGGAGGGCAGATCACATGGACTCTGTCAGTCCCTCAGCTGTGGGCCCACTTCCCTCCCCCTTATTTCCAGGAGCCAGAGAGCCCTGGTGGCCCTGTCTTACCCCTCAGCATTTGGCAGCACCTGGCCGGACACAGTGATCAGCTTGGATGGGTGCAGCCCACCTGGGATGGAGGTGGAGAAAGGAATTGGCTGTTAGGAGGAAAAGGACAGGTCAGGCAGTGATGGCAAAGAGGCTCCATGGCAATGGGGACCCCTGTACCAGTTGTCACTGACTTGGACATCTGCCAAGTCCAAACCATGCCTGGCAATAGTACGACTTCCAGAGGAAGCCAGGACAACTTCACTTGGCTCCTTAGACACCAAGGAAAAACTTCGCAGTGCTCCTTATGCAGGGGGCCTTCACTGCCACGGAAGAACTCCGGGCAGACACTAAAGCATTCTGGGTGACAAGGGAAGGCCATACATTTAGCTCATGCTCAAAGGACCATTTTAAAGTTGAAAGCTCCTTTCAAAATTATTCTGATTTTCAGGATTATTCTTCAAACTTCAGCTTGATAAACGACCCTTTTAATTATGTAAGCCAGAGGATCACTGCCAGCTGCCACTCACTACCACCGTGCCATTCCCAGTGAAATCCCCAGCTGCTACTCACACACCACTTACATAAGGTAGGGGTATTGCTGCATTCTGTGGTGTTGCCCTTTCCTGTGCAGGGGAACAGAATAAGAAGTTTAATGTGGAAGTGTTTGAGCATGCGCATGTATGTGCGCGCGCACGCATGCACACACACATACACACACACACACACACACACACACGCACACACACACTCAACGTGGAGGAGCTACTCCTATATCAATGAGGTTAAGAGGGTTCAAGCCTGGGTGTCTCCTGGTAATCTCACTTGTCTTAGCATCTTTCTGGATGTTCCTGCTCTGTCCCTGGATGCGATCACCTGCCTTTCAATGACTCCATGCTGCAAGGATGGAACTGAAGCGAAAATGACACCCTTGACTCAGACCTGCAAGTTCAGAAGCCTCCACACTCCTATCTGATCCTTGAGCCTGTGAATGTGACCTTAACCAGAAACGGGACCGCAGGTGTGATTAAGAGAAGGCCCTGAGGGCCAGTGGTATAGCTCAGTGGACTAAGCTATAGGGAAGCGCAGGGGCCAGGGTTCCATCCCTGGTGCCACATGCCGCACCAGCCCCACTCTCGGGGACACTGAGCTGGCAATGCAGTCCGGGTATGGTGGTGCAATCCCAGCAGTAGGGAAGCAGAAAACAGGAGGATCACTATGAGCTTCATAGTGAGACTCTGCACAGGAGAGAGAGAGAGAGAGAGAGAGAGAGAGAGAGAGAGAGAGAGAGAGAGAGAGAGAGAGAGAGAGAGAGAGACCCAAGGCTGGCACTGAGGCCCATGTGGATCCCGTGTAATCACAACGACCCCTGTCAGAGAGAGATGGGACAGTCAGGGTCAAAGGAGAGAGTGTGACACCAGAAGCAGGAAGATGCTGGCTTATCTTTTACTTGTGTGGTGTGCAGCTTAGAATACCCGAAGTCGTTTCATTGTGAGCTACACACCCATCCCCAAGAAGCTGCTGCCTTTAGAGACAGAGGGAAGAGTGTGAGCCAGCACCCCTCAGAGGCAGTAAAGGAGACAGAGAAGGCTTGACCTGAAGCCTCGGGAGGGAAACGAACTTATAGTGCCTTTCTCTTCTTTGCTTTTTGGTATAGGGCATCAAGTCCTGAGTCTTCTAGGCACTTGTACTACCCGTGGGTTAAATCCCAGGCTTTGAGCCCATTCAATAGAGCAAGTCAGAGGACATCACCGCTGTCACTCACTCCCCACCCCAGCTGCCAAATGAAATTTCCAGCCACCACCTCACAGCACTCACCTCACGTTGGAGCAGATGTGGAAATGGCTGTGGAAAAGATAACAAGAAATTTAATGTGGGAGTGGTATGAGCACTCACATGCACACACACACACACACACACACACACACACACACATATGTTGTGGAGGGGGTGCTCACATAGCAATGAGGTGAAGAAGGCTTAGCCCTGGCTGTCTCCTGGTAATCTCGGCTGCCCTAGCAATCTTTCTGGATCTTCCTGCTCTGTCCCTGGATCCCATCACCTGCCTTTCAGCAACTCCATGCCGCAAGGACCTCACTGAAGCAGGAGGACACCCTTATTCCCAGCCACCCAAGCTCTGATACATCCACACTCTGATCTGATCCTAGGAGCCTACAAATGTGGTTAGTCTGAAAATGATCTGCAGATGCGAGTAGGTGAAGGCCCCGAGGCTGGCACTGAGGCCCCTCCATCCCCATTATGCTCCTAGTTCAACCAGGAATTTGGTGGATTTAAAGAAGCAGGGCATTTAGTTGGGTCAGAAAGAGGGAAAGGAGTGGGAATCCTTTATCATGCTCTGTTACCACACATGCATGAGTGAGAATCGCTGCTACCACTTCACACATGGATGTCCAGCAAGCGGACCTGACCCTTACAGCAAAAGTGCAGCATCCTCTTCTGGTGGCCCTGTGACACTGGAGGGACCTAGTCCAGGCACTGGCAGTGGGGACCCCAACCTGGTTGAACATGGCTGCCCACAGTGCATGACTATTAGGCGCAGTGCCCTGCTGGTAGCCCACGTTACATGCCTGTGTTTACCTCTTTCTTCTCATAACAACCTTTGCCATTGTCACTGGCACTTTTTTAATGCGTTTAGGACAGGGGATACAGGGTGTACAGGGTCTCACTATATAGATCAGTCTTGTAGTGATTCTCCTGTTTTCAGCCTCCCAAAGTGCTGGGATTACAGGCTCATACCACCCAATCTCAATCACCTTCACAGCACGCCCTGTGGGCAAGGCTGGCATAGCATGTCAGGGATCGAACCCCAGCCCCTATGCTCTGCCAAAGCAGGCACTTTAGTCCTCTAAGCTATCAGGCCAACCCTGTCACTGGCACTTTTATGCACGAGGCCACCTCAGCACAGAAAGACATCCCAGGCACACAGAGCCCCCACAGCTCTCAGTGAGAGAGCTCAAATCTGCACCCCAGAGTTCAAGCATTTACCCCCCATGCATCTACCTCAGGAGACAGCACAGAGCATCCTTAGTACCTCCTAGGCCATCCTCACTGTGTCCTAGGTTCCTCCCTGACCTGTGGAGGAGGCCAGCTAGGATGTGGGTTCAGGTGCCCAATCCTGGCGGAGGGCTCCATTGCTCAGCCATACCATGGTGGGTGACTTCCCCCACACTGGCAGGGTCTTCTTTCCTTCAGTGCCCTGAGGCCTATTTAGCTCTCACAGTTTGTGTACTTCCTCATCAGCTAAGGAACCAGCAAAGGCATAATGTGGCCTCAGGGACATGTAGGACCCACTGTCCCAGTCCCACCTTGCTCTTTCCAATCTCTCCCACCTCCTCTATGCAGGTCCCACATAGGAGTGATGGCAGTGCAGAGGATCATGGAACCCCGGGGCAGCTGTCGGGAGGGTCAGGGCACAAGTGTCCCCTTCTTGAGGGAGCTCCACTCAGGGCCCAGCTGCCAGCCCACACTCAGGCCCTGCAGCCTCCTCTGCTCATGCTCTACCTGCACCAGGGAGCTGGTGGGCACTGACCCAGGGAAGGCCTGAGACTGGCTACGGTGTCCTGCACTGCCGCAGTGTTGGTCGTTGTAGGGTCATCCCCCTCTTCTGGAGCTAACTCCAGGCATCTTTCTTTAGCTTTGCATCACGGGACATTTGGCAAATGCCTCCTCCTCAAAGCATCTGTTCACCTACATACAAATAGAGAACAAGAAGTCCTGCTGTGTTTAACCCCTGCCTCTGGTGGGCAGGTACAGCGCAGGAAAGTCTTCTTTTGCCCTTCACACTGCAGGCACATCCTAATCTTTACTTACTTCTCAGCCAACTTCTGTGCAGACATCCAGGGGCGTCCATGCCTGTTGGGCTGCCACTCACCCTTCAGGACACAGATAGCTCCTCGGAGGCCTCCTCCACTGCCCCAGTTTTGCGGATAATGCCCAACACTCCCACAGTACCTACATTCAAACATGTCAGATGTGCTACATGGCCCAGTATCTCCCCTACCCCAGGAGTTGGGCTCACTTATGATACCCATAGGACAGATGTAGAAACTGAGGCCCAAAAAAGTAAATGTTCCATGACTTGAGCCATTCAGCCAGTCAAAGGCTGAACCCCAGAGGCCTCTCCATAGGTGGATTTAGTGCCTTGCGTATGGGTTGTTATCTTCCCAGATGCCTGTGCACATCTTTCTTATACAGACTATCACATTTGAAGATGCTTCCAGGTTTGTCTTCCATGAGTACCTAAGATGCAGCAAGCACCCAGAGTGAGTGGGTCACCAATTCAAGTCAAATGCCTTAATTGACCACTGAATTTGATTAGCATCCCCAGGGCCCAAGAGGCTGCCTGGGAGGAGGCTGCCACAGGAAAGAGTGGGCTGCATCCACATGACCTCCTCTGGCCTTCCCACCCTCCTGGGCTCTCCTTGCCATTTACCCACCAGCATTCCCTCCCACCAAGTCATTTGCCCAGTGACTCAGAGCTGCATCTCTGTGTAGTCAACTCAGGCTCACAGGCTGGGCCAGCCCACAACTCACCCGGGAAGGCTGGCTTGCACCACCACCCATCTTTCCACAGCCTCTGTGTTGCCTCTATATTTCACAGCATGAGCTGTCAGGGAACACAACTGGACTATTCAAGGGAGCAGATACCAGAGCAATTTGGCAGGTGCTCAACAGGGAGGAGCCAGGAGCAAAGGAAGTAGAGCTGGAGAGAGATAAAGCAGGTGTGGGGGTGAGGACTGTGGGCGGGGCTCAAAGGAAAGGAAGGTGGCATGGAAAGAGAGGGAAAGGCACACTGGAAAAGGATGCCAGTATTTATCTTTAGTTCATAGGTAGGGAACTCAGTGGCTTTAAGAGCAACATAGCATAGGCTGGTGGTGGAAGCAGAGCACCGCAGGTCTCTGGTGCAGGAAGCTGAGAAGGCCACGCCACATGCTAGGGAGGAGCGGTGCAGTGTCTCTCTGCCCTCAAAGAGCACAAGTTGCTGACGTGCTGCCCCGTGCACCAAGGCCAAGATGTGTGATGGAGAAGAGGCCCATGGATCCCTAAGACTGCTCTCTTCTGCTCATACAGGTCACAAATGGACATGGGCCTCAAGAAAGAGCTGTGCTCTCCCCTGGGTCCTCATTTGCCCTCCGACCTTGCAATTCCTCCATGGCTGATGCAGCAAGAAGGCTGGGGCCAAAGCGCTAGTGCCTTGTTATGGATGCCTGGCCTCCAAAACAGTGAGAAAGCAACTTCCATTGTTTGTGAATGATCTGCACTGGGGCATTCTGAGATACTACTACACAGTGGACAAGAGCAAGGGTCTTCTGGACAAGAGGAGAGCAAGGTGTCCCATGCCATAAAGTCTTCACCTCCTTCACTTCTGGTTCTCTGCACAGAAACACTATAATTTGCAAAGACCAGCTTCTAACATGATCTCTCAAGCTGGAGGCCATGTGACCCCTCTGCACCCTCAACCCCCATCATGTTCTGAGTCAATCAGAATTTGACTGATGCAAAGGTAAGGGCACTGAGTTGGAGCAGAAAGAGGGAAAAGAAGGGAAATCCTTGAGAATCCTCTGTGACAGCACAGGTACAAGTGAGGGTTGTCACTTGCAGGAAACAGCCAGTTGGCTGGAATTTGGAACAAAAATATCACGCATTGATTGAGAGCAGAATGGGCAGTACTACAGCTCAGAACCAGGCTGGTGGTGCAGGCCTACAGTTCCGTGTCTCAGAAACTGAGGCAGGAGAATTGCATAAGCCCAGGTGTTTCAGACCTTCCTGAGTATCATAGGAATCCCTGCCTTTTAAAAGTAAAAACAAAAAGGAAAAGGAAATGAAGTAAAAGAAGGTACATCTTCGAGCTGCTTGGGCCGTACAATACACTATCTTTTCCTCTGTCCTGGCTGTTGTACTCTTTACTGTGGACCTCAGAGTGAGGAAAACACACACAGCTGTTCACAAAGCCTTAGCGCCATAACTAGATCAAATACTCATGCCCAGCTGAGCTCCAGAGAGCCAGGGGCTCTGCACGGCTCTGAGTCTTGGTGGCGAGTCACAGAGAGGCATCTGGCTGGTGAGCACAGCCCTGGTAGAGGACCAAGGCTCCTGCTCCACACCCCATGGTGAGGACCACAGGCAAAGCAGAGGCCAATGTGCTTAGATTCAGCAGGCAGCAGGAGGTATCTTGGAAGCACAGGGACAAGATGTAGAGAGTTCTGATCTGAGCAGTGTAGTAAGGACCACTGAGTCACACTGAGTCATGATCTACTCCTGGGGACAGCTCTATGCTCAGACCAGAACTAGAAACACACCCCTCAGAGACATTATCAAATTCCCAGAAGCTTGCTTGCTTGCTATCTGTTCCCTGCAGTCCACACTGAGAGGCTTTTCAAAATGTGGTCAGTCTCCTCACTGCTAGGAGAAATATTGCTATACAAAGCAAACAACCTAGTGTAGTTTCACATGGTTGTGAGCACAGCTGATCAAGAGGCTGAGGCAGAAAGGTCCCAAGTTCAAGGCCAGTTTAGGCAACTTAGAGACTCTCACTTAAAGGCACTAAACTTTAAAGGGCTGGAGATATAGCTCAGTGGTAGGAGCGCCTCATTTAGATCCTCAGTATGCTCCCCCCTTGACATACCAAAGCCTGCTAGGTAGTGATGAGATTTCTCCATAGCTCAGATAGAGCAGAAGTTCCAACACTGACATTTTAAAGAGCAAAGCATGAAATAACAAGAAGAAAACATGTTATTTTTAAAAATATAAACTTGGAAGGTGGAAGACATTTCTAAGTAGAGCACACAATAGAAGACAAAAAGGAAAGACTACCAACTTTTATAATCTAAAAAAAATGCATGCATTCTTTAGAGTGCAAAGCATTATATACACATACGTATGTGTGTTCACACAGAACTACTGAGTGTCAAAATCAGAATCCATATTGCTGAAGACCAATTAAGTTGATACAGAAAGTTCTTACAAATGAACAAAATTCAAAGATCAAAGATGGGGCCAGAGAGACAGCTCAGGAGGCTAAAGTATCTGCTTAGGCAAGCGCAGGGAGCAGGGCTCAATTCCCAGCACCACATGGAGTGCCAGCCACACCCTCAGGTGCACTGAGACAACCACAGTGTCCGGGCATGGTGGTGCATGACTGTAATCCCAGAGCAAATGGGGCTGAAAATGGGAGTATCACTATGAGTCTGAGCTGTGTAGTGAGACCCAGTACCAAATACATTTAAAATAAAAATCAAAGATGATGAATATAGATAAAAGGCAACCTTGAGCAAAATAAAAGCACAAAATAGAAAGCTGAAAGAAAATATAATCATGTTCTCTCATCATTGCTGTAATTTAGATTTAAAAGCTATCTAAGACAAGACAGGGGACAACGTCATACTAATTGGAGAGAATCTAAAAACTTTCCCTCTGGAATCTGGAACAAAACAACTGCTACTGCTCCTCTTCAGTATAGTTCTTGGAACATTAGCTGAGCAGTTAGACAAGAGATAGGTGGGATAAAGATAGGAAAGGAAGAAGTTATCCTGCCATTCATTGCAGATGATGTGAATCTCCACATACAAGTCCCACCAAACACCTGAAAGACTGCTAGAATTTTTTTTTTTCCACAACTGGGGATTGAACTCAGGTCCTTGCATTTGCCAGGAAAGCACATATTCTACTGAGCTATCTACCCAGTTCCTTAAGATTGCTAGAATTAATAACCAAATTCAGTGGCTTAGCACAACACAAAGTCAACACTCTGTAGTGTTCCTGGGCACCAATAATAAACTCACTGAGAGAGAAATTAAGTAAAAATACCTTTCCACAATGTCATCCATAAAAATGAACATTTAGGGATTAGCATAACTAAGGAAGTGAAAGACCTCTACTCCCAACTGCTGCAGTATAAATAAAGGACAGCCAAGGTGACATTTGAAAACATTCCCTGTTCCTAGATAGACAGAACCCATACAGTCACCATGACCATAATTCTGAAACTGTTCCATAAATTTGTTGCAATCTTGATCAAAATATCTGTTGCATTCTTCACAGAACTAGGGAGAGCAATCTTGAAATTCCTATGGAACTGGAAAAGACGGACAATAGCAAAGCAATGCTGGGGAACAAGGACAAGACATAGAACATCACAATCCTGGATTTCCTGTTATGTTACAAAGCTACAGTGACAAAAGCAGTATGATATTGGGAAAAACAGATTTTCTGTTTAGTAGGAAGCAATAAAGAATGCAGAAACAAATCCCAGGACCCAGCTACCTTGCATGTGTCAAGGGGCCAAACGCTTGAACTGGAGGAAAGGGAGCCTTTCTACCAAATGGTGCTGGGAAATCTGGCAACCGCACGCTGAGGATTGAACCCAGACCCGTATCTCTCACCCTGCACTAAAATGTAATCAAAAGGTTGCCAGGATATAACTAAATACTAAATCAGAAATGCAATCTGATGGAAGACAAAATAGGAAAGTCTTTTGAAGACTTGGACACAGGCTGACTTTCTGAACAGAGCCCAGATTGGGTAAGAAATTACACCAAAATCAACAAGTGGGGTGACGTCCAACAGAAAAGCCTCTGCACAACAAAGGAAAGCACTGAAAAGTCAAGAGACTACTTACAGAATAGAGAAATACTCTGCAAGTTGTGCCTCAGACAAAGGACGAATATCTAGAATATATAAAGGACTCAAAACACTTAACCCTCTCTAATTTAAAGACCAAGTAAGAAATAGGCACCTGAAATGAGCAGACTTCTCAGAGGAAGAAGTGCAAAGGCCAATAAATACCTAAAATGTTTCAGTGTTGCTGGGCATTCAAGAAATGGAAAGCAAAGCAACAATGAGATTCCATCTCACTCCAGGAAGAAATCATGCAATGACACACGCTGGAGAGGCTGTGTGGAGAAACAAGCCCCTCCTCATTGCTGGTGGGTGTGTACACTATACTGGTACAACCACTACAGAACCCAGTGTGGAGATTCCTCAGAACACTAATACTCAAATCCATTTGACCCAGCTATTCCTTATGCAGGCAGGTTCCCAAAGAGGTGAAGATCCCCTGTTGCAGAGATGAGAGCGTGGTCCTTTTCATCACAGCACCATTTCTAAGAGCTAAGTCTTGAAAGATGCCTATATGGCGGTCAACAGGTGAATCAATAGAGAAAAGGTGACATCTATACACAAAGTACCTCTGCTCTGCCAGGAACAAGAACAAACTAGAGTCACTGTAGGAAATGGATGCACCTTGGAACCCTAATGCTAAGGGAAGTAAGTCAGACACACAAGTGTGGGTACCACGTGGTTTCTCTTATAGAGCACACTCGCTATAGAGAGACAAAGTAAATGGCAGAATAAGGAAAATAGAAAAAAATATTTTTTGAGTCAGTCTCACTATGCAGTTCTGGCTTCCTTGAGTTCATAACGTAGCACAGGCTGGACTCTGAATCACCTCAATCCCCCTGCCTCAGCCTCCTGAGTGTTGGGACTGCAGGCATGGCCACCACACCAGACAAAGACAATCTTATCTTAATCCAGTATAGACCATTTATTTTAAAGTGTCTCTTGATTTATTATGATTGTCTTATGGAATTTTGATAGGAGTTTTTGCCTGTTAGTCTAGCTGTTAAATCTGCTTTATGATAACTTGATAATATACACTTATAAAATGAATAATGGCAAAAATAATGCAGATTTTAAAAGCCATAAAATCAAATTATAATCTATTATATTTCAAAGTTCAATTATTCTTTTTTTTTTTTTTTTTTTTTGAGAGTTCAGTTATTCTTACTGACTCAGCAGACAAGTTTCCGCTAGTTGCATTATGTATGGCCAAACAACTTCAGTGAACAATTGAATCATTGTTATCAAAATTAAAAATAAGTCGACATTTGTTACAGGACTTCTAAGATAAATGCCAACTTAAAAAATGACTTCCACGGACTACAAAGACAGAGATGAGGTATGAGCCTGGGAGTTAAAGCATCGTCTATGACACTCGCTGCTGCCCCAACTTCTCTGCCATGAAAAATTAAGCAAGCATTTGGGAATAGAAAGATAGCCCAATGCTTTTATACAGTCGAGTGCTCAGAGGTTGTCAGAAACACTGAGAGAGATGAAAATGCTGGTATGTGGTAATGCTCCTACCTTAATACACTGTTCAGTGCAAACCGTGCATCACACAGCATGATGCATCTTTCTAAAGGGACTATACATATGTTCTAGTATAAATATGAAACTTAGTATAGGAAAAACAAAATATTTGAATGGTTAGAGAGAGAATGGAATTTAGGAGGACAAAGATTTTTACATCAGACAATATTGCAGACTTTTCTTGCTATGTTAATGTTTTTTGTTTTATTTTGAAATAGAGATAGAACTGAGGACCTTTCTTTCCCTTTCTTTTTTTCTATCATTCTTTCTTTCTTCCTTCTTTCCTTTCTTCCTTCGTTCTTTCCTTTTTTCTGTCTTTGTGAGTCATATGGGCTCACTCAGTTGTTAGGTGCTAAGGCTGAGGTAGAACTCGTAACCCTTCTGCCTCAGTCTCCAGGACTGCTGGCAGCCCAGGAGTGCACCAGACACCCAGGTTGGTCAATTTAATTTTAATAATTTCTATTACATGTGTAATAGAAATGAAGTTGATAAGAAACACGGTGAAGAAACAGAAGCATTGGCTGAGAGAATGTCAGTACTCTATGAAGGCAATTTGAGTGTGTAAGATTACATTTTAATTATTTTTCATTTTTGTACAGCTGCATCTAAATGGAAGCATTCATTGCATGCACTTCTGTGTTTATCCTCTTTTCATGGTACAATATTTTTGAGATTTATCTGTGTTGTGCTCCTATGTAATTTGTTCTTCTTACTGAATGGATTCAATGCTTGGCGACACCATGATATGTTTGCCCTGCCCATTTGCTTTTTATTTGTTTGTTTTTGCAGAGCTGGGGATTGAATTCAGGCTTTTCCACTCGCCAAGCAAGTGCTTACTTTACTGAACTATCTCCCCAGCCCCTGCTTTTGCTTTTCTAGTGGAAAAGTTGAGATCATGATTTTCATCTGAGGCTGTTATGTTTCAAAGTACTGAGAAATGTGCCAACCATGCCTCTGTGGGGAGAGGTGATTTTATTTACTTTAACATTAGTGAGTTGTAGAAATTTCAGGAAAGTCATGTTGACATTAGGAGAAACTACAAGGACAAATTCCAAAGTGGCTTCACAGTTTTCACTCCCACAAGCAATGCATGAAGTTCCCATCGTAGCAGGACCTTGCCAACACTCCATGTGGTCTGTCTTTTTAGTCGTAGTTATTTTAGCAGGCTGATCAACAGAAGCTTGGTTTTGATTTTGATTCTGTTCTGCAGTGCTAGAGGTCAAACCAAGAGCCTCTCACATGATAGCTAAGTGCTCTAAACTGAGCTGGAGAAGGAGCCTCAAGTTCTAAATTTTCGTGAAGTCTGTTTTACTTTTCCCATATCTCAGAAACTAAATGAATAAAATCAGAACTTTCTCAATATAGTACTTAAGGTACATACAATTTTATCATGGCAAAACAATCTAGTTCACATTTTTAACATATTTATTCATTTTTCCATACTTACGTTTCAATTGAGCTTTCTTTTTTTTTTTAACATATATAAGATTTACTTGTAAGCAACTGACCTCCATGTCCTTCAGCCCCATCAGTCCCAGGCACCGGCACGTGGAAGAGACTTCCTGCTCCGCGCCACCTCCCAGACCGACTTCCACCTCCTCCAGACCCAGCCCACGCCCAGCTTGTATATGGGGTTCACTTCCATGGGCTACAGCAGGAAGAAACTAAAAACAGCAGCCAGACCCAAGCTGGGCACATCTGGACAAGTTCAAAATTGGTAGATCTGGACCATTAAGCTGAGACATTGCTCGACTCAGATCTATGAAAGTGTCTTCTCTCTTTTTCTCTTGATCTACAGAGAATGCAACAGGTAACCAGGTGAGCTAGCCTGTCTGCAAGACCTCAGGTATGTCAAGGGGAGGTAATCAGACAGAACTTAGGTGAACTAAATTAAATAGAAACTCCTAATTTAATATCTGCTTAGCTGCATAGACATAAGGTTTGCCCTGTGTAAAATACAAACTCCTTAGTTGAAAAAGATTGTCAACTGCTAAATATCATTACCAATTATTAGTGTCCCTACCTATAGTTCATTAAATAAAAATCTATAACTGCCTTAACCATATCATCTCTTTTGGGTAAGAATTATGCTAGAGGTATAAGCTCATTCATGTTTGAAGTCCTACAGCAAATTGGAAGAGATGGCCTCTACGTCAATCTGATAAAATCCATCTATGACAATCCAATGGCAAACATAATTCTAAATGGGGAAAAACAGAAGTCTTTTACTTTCAGATCTGATACAAGACAAGGTTGTCTTCTATCACCACTCCTATTCAATATAGTTCTGGAATCATTAGCTAGAGCCATTAGACAAGAAAGAGAAATAAAAGGAATAAGAATGGGTAAAGAAGAAGTAGAACTATCACTACTTGCAGATGACATGATAGTC
>PVKN010003478.1:0-37090 GCA_004027915.1 Capromys pilorides
AAAAAAAAATAATAATAATAATAATAAAAAGATTATGGAGAATCCCAGGGGGAAATATAGTAGTTACTAAATCACAGGTAGTTGAAAAATTTTATTTCTAACCTTAACTTTTTTGTTATTTAGTGGGGTAGTGTCTTTTATGTGCTACTGAGCTCTGTAGTCTTTTTTTGGGGTGGGGGTACAGTGGGCTTTATTGATGGTGTGCAGTGGCAGTGAGCCAGAGCTCCCAAGGCCCCTCCCCTTCTAGGGGGCCTGGGATGGAAGCTGTGAGGGGTAGATTCTCAGTGTTGGGGCTGAGTAGAGCAGTGACTTCTACAGCGTGGCCTCTCCATCCCTCTGGTGTTGCTGGGCTATGGTGCAGGGGCTCTTACTCCTTGGAGGTTATGTGGACCATGAGGTCCACCACCCTGTTGCTATAGTTGAACTCATTGTCATACGAGGAAATGAGATTGACAAAGTAGTCATTCAGGGTGATCCCAGCCCCAGCATCAAAGGTAGAAGAGTGGGTGTCACTGTTGAAGTCACAAGACATAACCTGGTCCTCAGTGTAGCCAAGGATGCCTTTGAGGGGACCATCTGACGCCTGCTCCACCACCTTCTTGATGTCGTATTTAGCTGCTTTCTCCAGGTGGCGGATGAGATCCACCACTGACACGCTGGGAGTGGGCACACGGAAGGCCATGCCTTTGAACTTCCTGTTCAGCTCTTGAATGACCTTGCCCACAGCCTTGGCAGCACCAGTGGACGGAGGGGTGATGTTCTGGGCAGCCCTGCAGCCATCATGCCACAGCTTCCCAGAGGGGCCGTCCACAGTTCTGGGAGACAGTGATGGCGTGGATTGTGGTCATGAATCCCTCCACGATGCTGAAGTTGTTATGGATGACCTTGGCCAGCGGGGCTAAGCAGTGGTGGTACAGGAAGCATTGCTGATAGTCTTGAGGGAGTTGCCATATTTCTCATGATTCACACCGATTACAAACATGGGGGCATTGACAGAAGGGGCAGAGATGATGACCCTTTTGGCACCACCCTTTAGATGAGCTGCAGCCTTATCCATGGTGGTGAAGACACCAGTGGACTCTACCACGTACTTAGCACCAGCATCATCCCACTTGATGCTGGCAGGATTTCTCTCTTGGAAGATGGTGATGAGCTTCCTGTTCTCAGCCTTGACAATGCCATGGAACTTGCTGTGGGTGGAATTGTACTGAAACATGTAGCCCATGTAGTTGAGGTCAATGAATGGATCATTGATGGCCACAGCACCCACCCTGCCAGAGTTAAAAGCAGCCCTGGTGACCAGGTGTCCAGTATGGCCAAATCTGTTCACTTGTCTGGATAGCTGCTGGCTGCACGGAAAGAATGGCTATCAGCAGGCATGCAGGAGCAGAGAGCTAAGCTCTGTAGTCTTCACCCTATTAACTCCTAAGTTTTAGAGATGACCTGGGTGAATATTAAAGAGGTAAAACTCAAGTTTTATAAATGACACAAAACTGAGAAAGGTATATTTGATGACAGACACAAAACTGGGCAAGGTGTATTTGATGACAGAATCAAAAGGCGTCAGTTCCTCATCATCTCTGGAACACTCACTAGGTGTCATGAACTGTTCTCAGCATAGTTGGATGTGGAGATAAGTGCGTATCTCATCTCTAAGCACACTGAATTTTTTTTTACTTAAAAAATGCAAAATCTGGGCTGGGGGTATAATATGCTTAGTGCCACAGTGCCTGCCTGACAAGCACAAGGTCCTGAGTTGCAATCCCTGGTACAACATGCCATGCTGGCTCCAGAACTCTAGGTGTGCCATGCTTCCCCGAAACTGGGTGTAGTGGTGCATTCCTGCATCCTAGTGCTAGGAGACTTCAAGTTGAAACTATACAGCAAAACTCTGTATCAGAAACAAAAAAAGAACAAAAATATTATCAGAGCCCAGCTGTTGTGGTGCACCCTCCAAATCCCTGCTCATGGGAGACAGAAATAGGAGTGCTTTGGGTTTCAAAGTAGCCTGGACTACTTTATAAGAGCCTGTCTCAAAATAGTAAGGAATAAATAAGGAATAAAGATATTAAGATCTGGTATGTGTTGAATTTTATAATATGCCTCTTATATACATGTTCTAGTAACCATAATTATATATAGCCCTTCCATGAATCCAGGAGACAGACTTTCATTGCTATCAAGATTTTATTGGCTGGGTTCAATTACTATAGAAAAGTAGAAGTTTGAAGTTTTTATTTGATAGAATTATAAAATGGTAGAATTTTGAAATTTTAAGAAATGTTACCAGAGTCTGGTTATCCTTCATTATTAAAATTGAGAGAGCACTCTATAAGATTATGGTTTAGTAAATTAGTATCCAAGTCAGTATTAGGATCCAAGTCCAATATGCACCTAGCACATGGTAGACATCGAATACCTTTTTAACAGTTGAATTAGTACATGATTATGTGTGTTTCTGAAAACTAGTTTATCTATATATTTATTGTTCCTATAGTTCCTTGCTCTGCATACTCCTTTAGGATCTAATATTTGAGGTGGGGTATACTAGGGATTCAACCCAGGACCTTTGCAATGGGCTTTGTCCTTAGCCCTTTTTTAAAATTTTGAGACAGGGTTTTGCTAAATTGCCCGGGCTGGTTTTGAGTTTGCATGTACTCTTTCTGCCTCAGCCTCTCAGAGAGCTGGGATTACAAACTAGCTAACCTTGTTCTGGATTAGATTTTTTATTTTTAGTATTCATATGATTAAGAGGAGGTGTTTGTTTGTTTGTTGAGACAGGGCCTCACTATGTAGTTTGTGCTAGCCTTCAACTCACTTTGTAACCCAGGCTGACCTGGAATTTGAAATAATCCTGCTGTTTCAGTCTCCTAAGTGTTGGGATTACAGGGGGCGTGCTACCATATCTGGCAAGAGGGAGCCTTTTGATATAATTGCTTTATGAAATATAATAATATATAAATGGGGATTATGTTTAAATTATCAAAGGTTGAAGCAATGGAACAGAATTTCATCAGTATTGAGTTTATACTCTGCTTGAGGAAGAATGGGACCTCCCGTTTATGTATAGTTTGGTCATTTTGTGTGAGCTTGGGGTAATCAGTATGATGCAATAGAGACCAGGATGGGAGGACCATGATCATCTAGAGGGACAGGTACTACAAATCACTTTCACTTATTTTATATTGAGAAAGAGAAGATGAGAAGTTGGATGGAAAAATGACCATGAAGAAATATGTAACCAACCTGATATACTGCCTGGAGTAGAAACTGTGCAACTAGGTTTTCTGGTTGAACTGGGTGTTGCTGACAAATTGCTAATGGACTAGCTCCTTATAATTTCTGGTGGAAAGGATTAGAAATGATCTAGACTTTAGTTCCATTGAGTGAAGAATCTGACTTTGAAAATAATGAACAAGACAATTTTGTTGAACTGTACAGATTTTGAGGTATAGACTTAGAATTTTTTTATTATTCCTTGCTATTGTGGATAGAAAACAAAAATATGGGTTGGAGAGCTAGCTCGGCAGCATAAGTGCCTGCCTGGCAAGTGCAAGGTCCTGAGTTTGATTCTAGGTAAAAAAAAACAAAAACAAAAACCAAAAAAAGCCCCACAAAAATATTATATATATATCGGGTTTTTTTTTTTTTTTTTTTTTTTTTAGATACCATCTCACTATGTAGTTCAGGTTGGCTTTGAATTCATTATGTAATAGCCCAGGCTGGCCTTGAACTCACAGTGAGTCTCCTGCCTCAGTGTCTCCAGGTGTTGGGATTACAGGTATGTGTCACCATGCCTGGCTATATGTGATATTATTAAATGCTATTTTGGTTATCTTGTGAATTCTTTCTAGGTCTCATTGATTATGAAGTGATAACCAGTGATAAAGACTCAATACAGGTTGAGCCGTGTGTGGTGGCACAGACCTATAATGCTAGCACTCAGGAGGCTGAGGCAAGAGGATCACTGTGAGTTCGAGGCCATAGCAAGACTGTGTCTCAGAAAACTAACAGTGTTACAAGGTCTGCTTTGTGAATAATCGTGTAAATCACTGCAATAGGATGTGTGAGTGAGAATGATTTGTTCAACTGGAAATTCCTCATTATTATTCATAGCTTAGGTCGAACCTTTCATAATGTAAGGTTATAACAAATGAGATGATAAAGCTGGTACTGTTTGAGTACATGGAGCAGTCTATACTTGTTCCTATAGCTTGCATATAGCATTCGTATTTATATTTCTGAAGATAGTTTGTGCTTTTGTAGTTGAGTGTGTGCTTGTGTGGTGCTTTACATATTGGAAAGGGAATTGAGGGAAATACTGTGCCTTCTTATCGAATGGTGGAAACATCTACCTCCTCTCTTCGCATTCATCTCTACTCACCCTGAGATCACATGAAGAGTCTGTCTTTGAAGGCCAGTATTTAAATAATAAACACACAGGAAGAGAAAAGAAAGCACTGAAGGAAAACTGTTGTCAGAAAAATTTCTAGAATTGAAGCGTGTGCCTCTCTGCATTTCTATGGCTTGGCGGTTGTCAGTCCATCCAAAAACAAAAGTCCCAGTCTGCAGTCACAACACTATCAGGTTTTAGAATGTATAAGAGAGCACACAGCAAGGTTCCAGACCGTGATGTGAAGGTGAATGTAAAGGATGAGGGGTCAGAATGGTGCCAGCATTCTTGACACCCAACACCGGAAACCAGAAGACAATGAGTGGGGGCCTTTAAAACTGGATAATACAATTTTCTTTCTAAAGTTCATTGATAAAGTATGAGTAAATGAAGATTTTTAAAGATAATACAAGAAACGAAAAAAATTAGTACTTCCCTACTCCCTTTCTCTGAAAACTGCTGCAGAAAATAACCTAGTAAAAAGAGAAAACCAAGAAAGAAGAAATGAATTGAGGAACAAGGGATCTGCTATAGAAGAAAAACAGGGCAAGATAATTTATTCCCAAGAAAAATTAAAGGGCAATTTCATGAACATAACTGTACACCAGGCCTAGTTTTGTTCTTTTGACATAAGGTCTTGCTATGTAGTCCAGGCTAGCCTTGGGCTCATGCCCCTCTGCTCAGCTTCCTGAGTGCTTTGATTACAGGTGTACTTCTCGCCATGCCAGGCCTAGAGACTCATAGTCCAAAGTGGAGCAGCAGCGAAAGGCTATAAGAAGTATGTCTTAGAAAATAATTTAAAACAGATTTATCTGATGCACTTGTACAATATGTGTTGTATATTGTCCATTAGAAGTTAAGCTGTTAGGGCCGGCGAGATGGCTCAGTGGTCTAGAGCGCCTGCTTGGGCAAGCTTGGGCAGCGACAGGGACTGCCTTTCAATCCCCCGGTACCACATGCTGTGCCAGCCCCACCCCCAGGGCAGGCTGAGCCAGCCAGAACACAAGTAAATAAATGAGGTTTAAAAAAAAAAAAAAAAAAGAAGTTAAGCTGTTAGAGGGCTGGGGAGATAGCTCCATAGAATAAGCACTTGCCAGCAATTTCAATCCCTAGTTCCACCAAAAAAAAAAGGTTGTTAGGAAATTTTGCAGGTGGATTGATAGTAGGTACATAGAAAACTAAGCAATTGGAAAAATGGTACAGTTAACTAAAACACACCAAAAAAGTCATCATATATTCTTGAAGTATGAATGTTATTTATAGCTGTTGTAATAATGTGAGATGGAAGGTGAAGTGAAGGACCATTATTTATCTTGAAAAGTCAATGGTTACATAAAGGAGGGAAAAAGGCTGCATAGACGGTAGTGAAAAGTTCCGAAAGAAACAGCTAAAAAAACATGAAGTAGTTGCCTCAGGGATTTGAAAAGTAAGGTGGGGCAAGGGACTTTTCTTTTTTCTTAGAACTACATGGTTTTTAAAATAATATGCTTTCCTCTGATTTAACAATCACTTTAAGATCCTCTTCATAGAGTGCTTTTATGTCTCTGGCTTTTTAGTCCTTTAGGCTTTTGAAACTATCATTTAAGGATGTCAAGTCAGCAGAATGCCTCTGGAATTGCTGAGGAGGTAATGATTTCTATTGGAAGTAGTAGTTGATGTTATCCTTTGTTGTAAATATTCATCCTGTAGTGCTAACAAATGGAGATTTTAAAACATGTAACAGATTGAAATGTATTTCCTTTCGATGTCTCATGTAAGTGGTTAGCTTTCCTCTGTACTGTCAATGCATTCTATTGTGAGTTCACTGCACCTTGCTGCTCTAGAACTGTTTTTGGCCGAGTGATGCTACAGATGTTTCAGTATCTCCTGTCCCTTCTTTAGCTTTAAAAATATTACATGCTTATTACGCTTCTTGAATGTGCAACAGCTGCTCCAGAAATAGCAATACTTTCTGATCTTTCATCTAAAATGATTATGTGCAGTGGTTAATTTCAACCCACATGCATTCTTTTTCTTTGTTTAATAAGGATGGAACCCATCACTTTTGCACTGTAACTTTTTTTCTCCAGCCTTTAAAATTTTTTTATTCAGAAACAGGTTTTTGCTGAGTTGTCCAGGCTATGCTCACATTTGGGATCTTCCTGCCACAGCCTCCCAGAGTTCTGGGGTTCTAGGCACATGCCACCATGTCTGGCCGTATTCTTACCTTAATGACCAACTTCTTTTTTTTAATTTTATTTTATGTATTTGGTACAGGGTCTTGCTATGCAACTTGGACTCGTAGTCATCCTCCTGTTTTCAGCCTCCCCAGCACTGGGATTACAGGCGTGTGCCACCAGCTCGGTGCGCCTCAGGGCCGGACTGGGTATCAAATCCTGGTCCCTGTGCTTGTCAAACCAGGCATTTAGTCCACTCAGCTATCTTACCGGCCCTAATGACCAACTTTTGAAAAGCCAAAACATTAAAACTTGAAATGGAGAGTGAACTCTGTCTGTCTGTCTGTCTGTCTGTCTGTCTGTCTGTCTGTCTGTCTGTCTGTCTGTCTATGTGTCTATCTATGTATCTGTCTATGTATGTGTCTGTCTGTCTGTCTGTCTGTCTGTCTGTCTGTCTGTCTGTCTGTCTATCTAGACATTGTCTCACCATGCAGTTCATAAACTCAGTTATGTAGCCTATGTTGGCCTTGAATTCACAGTAATCCTCCTGCCTCAGCCTCCTGAGTGCTGGTATTGTAGGTGTGTGCCACTATGCCTAACTGAATGTTAATTAAATCAATCTTTTTGTTTTGTTTTGGACAGGGTCTAATTTTACAGTTCCGGCTGACCTTGAACTTTCTGTGTAGCACAGGCAGCAAGCTTCCTGCCTGAGCCTCTTGAGTGCTGAGGTTACAGGCATACATTACCACACCCAGTTGGTTTTTTTGTTTGTTTCCTTATTAAAAGGCATGAGGTTTGTTTTCTGTAAATGTCAGTACAATATGTTGAAGTGTAAAAGTACACTTGTAGTAGAATTAGTTGTATGACATTAAGTTTCTTGACATTACTAACTCTGCTTTCCATGTAAAAGCAATGAGAGAAATACCTGCCTCATGATTGTAATAATTAATGATGAATCTTGTTTTTAAAAAAGCAAACAAATAATTAGAAATCTTGTTAGGAATAGCTATCATTGCAGTATGTGCTGTGTTCCAAGCATTGTATTGTTTTGATTGCTGCTGTTGTTTGCTTTGCTTTTCAGAGACAGTCCAAAATATATATAATTGAGTGCTGTCAAGATTGTTGTAGCCTCATTAACTTTTTCTTAGTACCATTAAGCAAGCAAACAATTTTACATAAATTGTCAAATGTTGTTTTCCAGAAAAATAATATAATAATACATCTGTTTGACCTTTTACTGGTTGTACCTCTAGAGTAAGAACTAGAGCTGTCATTAATAAAGAATTTTATTTGTTTGTTTGTTTATTTATTTATTGTAATAGAAATTGAACTCAGGACCTCATGCTTGCCAGACAGACACTGTGCCACTGAGCTATATCCTATATCGCCAGCCCAAGTTCATGGTTTTCCTGAATAGCACAACTTTTCATTAGGGCATGCTCCCAGTACATGACTACATTCATTGTGGGATATTAGTACTTGTGTACAATACATCTTTCTTTTTCACTTTTTTTCATCCCTTTACATTATTTATTTTTAAAGAATGGAGTTAAGTGCAGTAGAAAGATAGCTGTCTCTCCATGGCGTCTAACCTTTTGGCTACCTGGACTGCATTGAATGGAGAAGAATTGTTCTGGGCTACATGTTAAATGTTATATATAATATAGTTAATGTGTATAGTCAGTAGAACTTCCTTTTTTATATTTCTCTATTGCAATGTGTAAGTGGGCAACATAAACATAAAACTAATGGGATATTTAACCTTTTTGTGAAACTAGTGCATCAGTGCCTGGTTCAGTGGAAGCAAGTGTAATTGTCAGTGTATCAGTGAGTTCTCAAAATGGTCTTCAGAAATTGTCATTTGCTTCCTCATAAAAATAGTTGTTCACAGGGGGTGGGGAGATAGCTCCTTGGCCCAAGTGCCTGCCTGTCAAAGGCAAGGTCGTGAGTTTGAACCCCGGTCCTGCAAAAAAAAAAAAAAAAAAAAAAGTTGTTCACATGTGTATGTACTGCTAAGAAGTGAAAAAGCCCTGATTGGGAAGTGAGGGTGTATTTTTCATTGAAGATAGGTCCTATAGTCTAGTAGAGACCCATCACATTTTTCTTTGACTTGTATGTTTGTATCTCATGTTTATATCATCTGAGATGGAGTTACAGATATACTAAAAAGTTGATAATTATTTTTTAAAAATCTTGAAACTTGTTCATAAATTTCTGTTTTCAGTTTTGTTTTGTTTTATTTTGAAGCAATCTCACTGATTAATGTAGGCTGGTCTTGAATTTATGTAGCCCAGGCTGGCCTCAAAGTCATAATGATCCTCTTGCCTTATCGTGTCCAGTGGAGGGATTATAGGCATGCACCACCACACCCAGCTTTGTTCTCAAATTTCTGTATCAGGAGAGAAATCAAAGCCACACATGGTGGTCCATGCCTGTAATTCCAGCCCTTAGAAGTGAAGGCAAGAGGATCACTGTATAAGCTTGAGGTCATCTTGGGCTATGTAGTGAGTTCAAGGCCGATGCACAGCAAGACTCTGTCTCTAAAAAAAAAAAAAAGTAAAGGAAAAAAGAAGCAAACTAGTAAACCAACAAACCAACCCAACAAACAAAAAACCCAAGGCTGGTTGAGTGTGGTGGTGCAGGTTTATAATCTCAGCACTCAGGAGAGGAAGACAGATTGCCACAAGTTTAAGGTTTACTGGGCTTCATAGTGAGTTCAGGCCAGCCTGATCTGTTGTGAGACCTTGTCTCAAAAATCAAAAAAAAAGCAAGGCCACAGTTTTTGCTGTTTGGAGAACTTTGATTAGCTAGTGTGTTAAAATACATGAAATTATTTGCTATAACTTGAGTTTAGTATAGGTTTTATTTTGAGCATTATTGTTTAAAGCATAGCATAGGTATATTCATTTTTTTTTTTTCCACATTGAAAATCCATGTTTGGGGCTGAGGAGATAGCTAAGTGGTCGAAGTGCCTGCCTGGAAAATGCAAAGAGCCAGATTCTATCCTGGATACCACATGCTGTGTGCTGCTGTGCTGGCCCAAAACTGGGTATGGTGTTGCACACTTGTAATCTGTAGAGGCTGAGACGGGAAGATCACTGGGTGTCCCTGCTGCATAGTGCGACCTGTACCAGATAAAGATTTAAAGAAAAAAAGGAAATCTATGTTCAAATTTTTAAAATTGGCTATCAACTACTGTACAAGAAAATACTAAGTCTGTAGGTCATATTTCCCCTTTGAGTTTTGGCACAGATGTGCCTTTTTCTTTTATAAATGACTCGATTTTTATTTAGCAGATCATAAAATCTTGACATTTTATTTGCTTTAGCCACCTTCCGAAAAGTAAATGATAAATCCATAAATCAGGATCCGTTCTTTCAGGGAACTCTTGGAATTTGTGATGATTCAATTCCTTGGATATTGTGACATTCACAGCTTGATTACAATCTGCACATGATCTGCTTTTTTTTTTTTTTTTTGTCTTTTTGAGACAGGGTCTGGCTGTGCAGTTCAGGCTGGCCTTGAGCTCATTTTTGTAGCCCAGGCTGGTCTCGAACTTGCACTGATCCTCCTGCCTCAGCCTCCCAAGTGCTGGGATTACAGGTATGCACCACTACACCTGACCTGTTTTAAAATCTTTTGCAAATAAATTTTGTTGTGTGATCAGTGATTGTTTCCTAAAAGGTGAGTTGCCAGGAGCAATTGCATCATCTTCTATTAGTTTTGTAAGCCGCAGGTTGGGCTGGAGATATAACTCAGTTGCGCAGTGCATGCCTAGAAGGTGTGAGGTTATGAGTTCGATTCCCTGTGTGTGTGTGTGTGTGTGTGTGTATATATTTATATTATATGCATGCTGTACCTAGTTTTGTAAGCCCCTTTTTTTCCGCAAACACTGTTGGCCTGCCATCTGTAGCTGTACCAGACAGCTACATTGACAAAGGTTAAAGGAAATCATTTTAATAAATAAACTTATACTGTTTCATGTGAATCAGAAGATTTAGTTGTCTTTTTCTTTTTGGTGGTACTGCGGATTGAACTCAGGATCTCTTGCGCTTGCCAGGCAAGCGCTTATTCTACTGAGCTATTTCCCCAGCCCCAATTGTATCTCTTAATGGCACCAAAGAAACCATTTCTTCAGTGGCACTGTGTTTGTTATGATTACTTTAGCAAGAATGGCAGATTTAGCCATATTGGTAGTTTGCCAAAGCATGAAATTTGAAACCAGAAGCATTACTTTCAACTTTCTTTTAATAAATTTTTTATCAGTTTCTTTAGTTTGTCTGATTATAGTCTGGTTAGAAAATGATTTGTGAAAAATCTTGTGTATCATCAATATTCAATTTCTGTTGGCCTTGCTTTTCATACATTACTTAAGAGTGGAAACCATTGATAAATGGCTTTGATTTTTTTTTTCTCCAGTCAGATTTGCTACCATATTAAGTTTTATAATCAGAGTTCATTTGAGTTTTAACTTAAAACAGTTGGTGGAAATGGCAGACTTGTTTTCAATTGTGCTGTTTTGTCTTTATGAAACATTCCTTGACATGCATTAAGTTTGGCAGCTTATTTTTGGATAGAATGTCTTTTCAAGTTGTAATGTTTGAAAGCTGACACAGTTTCCTACAAATGAAGCATGGTGCTTTGTCTTGACAAAAGAGAAGACTCATCTGTCCATTTATCATAGGAAGCTTCCTCAGCCACAACTTTTCTTTAATTGGGCTTTTTTTTTGAGACCATGTTGAAGCCATACTGGCATAAAAATTTTACCAAAATGACTGACTTTCTTTTATTCTTTAATTCTCTCTCTCTCTTCCTCCCCCCCCCCTCTCTCTTTCTGAGACAGGATCTCACTATGCAGTTTAGGCTTGCCTTGAGCTCACTTTTGTAGCCCATGCTGGTCTCGAACTCGCACTGATCCTCCTGCCTCAGCCTCCCAAGTGCTGGTATTACAGGTGTGCGCCACCACACCCAGCTAAAATGACTAATTTTCTAGTATTAACAAGTTGTATATATAATTGTAACAAAATCATGAACAAAAAACTTTTTCGTTTGTTTGTTTTTTGAGAGAGGATCTTGTTGTATAACCTAAGCTGGACTTCTTCCTAGCAAATCTCCTGCTTCAGCCTCCTGAGTGTTGGTGTTGTAAACATACGCTATGTATACATTTTTGGATTTCTTATGCTCCACAGCAACTGAAAATTATTTTAACAAATTATTTTTCAAAATAATGCAAACCCAAGAAAACTTTTGATTTTTTTTTAAAGCATATCTGTTTTTGTAGGCACACACATGTGCAAGTAGATTAAAATACTATCCATAGTCAATGGGTTTTAACTGCCAGGGCCTGCAGAGCACCAGTAACTGACATGCTCCCTGTGGGTTTCCATCCCACTGACTGTGTGGCAGGGCCAGAGAGAGTTAGCACCTCACAGCCCACCTCTGCAGCTTTCCATTTCTCCTGTGCAGTCCCTACTCACAGACTGCATCTGAGTTGTGAGGCAGTGCCAAAAATCACATCACGTTTAAAGTTTACAATTCTGTAGAGCCATGTTAGTAACTGTTCTCTAAAACTTATATACAGTGTGCATATTTTTCCTTGTAAAACAAAGTACATTTCACCAATGGTAATTTAGTATTTAATCTCTGGTGCTTGAAGTTTTTAGTCCTTTCTTTTCTTCTTCTCTCCTGTCCTTCACTGGTGATTGGACTGAGCATTTGGCTGTGTCTCCAGCCCTTTTTATTTTGGGAAAAGCTTTTGCCAGATTGCCCAGACTGTCCCCAAACTTGAATCCCACCTAACCAGATCCCCAACACTTTCCCCCTCAGGATAACTGGATTAACTTGAATTAGCCCTTTAAAAGCAGACGCTTAGTAATGCTGCATTTTGGTTTGAATTTTCTTGTTCTTTTAAAAGGAATGATAAAACAGCTTTAAAACTGTTTTGCCGAGCCAGGGAGATAGCTTCATGGCACAAATGCCTGCCTGGCAAGTGCAAGGTCATGAGTTCAAACCCCGGTCCCGCCAAAACAAAACAATAACAACAAAAAACTGTTTTGTACCTTATATTTCGGTAAGTAGAAACTGCTATTATAATTAGTAATTATTTACAATCTCATAAGGGGAAACATTTTTGGGGTTGGAAGAATTTGTTTATGGTCTATGTTACATCTTTGCATTCCTCTGTAGAACTTGCGTTTGGGCGTTCACTTAGATAACTTACCACTGTATTACACCTCCATCCCCACACAAGTGTGGTATGCTTTTTATTCTTCATTTGTTCATTTGTAGATATTGGTGAGTTTCTTCTGTTGTCAGGAGGTTGTGGTCCCTAGATGCTGAGGAGAAGGTAATTATGTGCCCTCGAGAACCTCAGTGTAGTCAGTGAATCACATACACGAACAGAAAATAATTTAGTAGGTTAAGTACTATAATAAAAATATGAGAAGTGGCCAGTAAAAGTAGTTGTCAGGCAGAGTTGACAAAACCTGACTGTGAGGAAACAAGCTTTCCAGGCCAAAGGAGTAGCAAAAAGGCCTTCTTATCTTTGATTAATCAGCTTTGCTACTAATAAAAACTCTTTGCAAGCTTCTGGATTGTTGTTGTTATTATTTACCCCTTTTGCCACCTATGAAGAACCAAGTGGGTGGTGGTGAGTTAGGGAAGGTGGCACAACTTTTATGTTTCAGTGCTTGCAGAGAGGGGAAGAGTCAACCTCCGAGGAAGGATAGGCTCATGTGTCCTTTCCTAACACTTCTGTCACAGGTAGTGAAGACTTTTAGGATTTCGCCATTAATGTTGTGTGACCTAGTGCAAGTCATTTATTTGATGCCTTAAAACAGGAGGACTGCATTAGACAGAGCTTTCCTGTCAGTTTCTTAGTGTCAGTCTCTTAGTTTAGGGAGAAAGCAACTAAGTTTTTGAACACAGGATTAAGTAAAGTTAAATAGATTTTTTTTTTATTGGAGCTTCACACATATTGTATATAGTTTTTTTTTTTTTTTTTTTTTTTTTTTTAAATGTATTTGGTACAGGGTCTCACTATGCAGCTCAGACTTGTGATCTTCCTGTTTTTAGCTTCCACAGCACTAGGATTATAGGTATGCACCACTACACCTGGTCTCTTGTATATAGTTTGAATTCTTGGACTTGTAGCCCATTCTTCTGAATGGAATAAGAGCTAATACATGTTTACCTTCGTCCCTTTCATAATGGGCTAGTGGAAGGAGCTGGTGCTTTAGAAGCCCAATTGCCACTTAGCTGTGTAGCCTTAAATAAGTCATTTAATCCTTCTGAACTCCTCTGCCAATATGAAAAGCAGAAAGGATAGCATGTTTTCCACCTGAAAATATCACACACAGGGCTGGGGAAATAGCTCTGTGGCACAAGTGCTTGGCTGGCAAGTGCAAGGTCATGAGTTTGAACCCCGGTCCCGCAAAAAAAGAAAAGAAAATATCACACACAGTATCTGGTATGTGACTAGTTAAAAAAGGTATAGTTTGAATCCTACAAATTTGAAAGTTAGTATAGAATCTGATACTACATAATATCCTACCTATATCTGTGAGGTGAGCCATTTGTTTCATAAAGGGAAAAAATATTGTTAGCTGGCCATGGCTAAAAAGATAACTGTTGGTGAGGGCACACTGTCATCTTTGCCTCATGTGCAGCATCCTCTCCTGCAGACCGAGTGATGCCAGAGTACCTGCCAGTCTCACCAGAATAGTGAGGGCAGTGAGATACAGTCCTGCTGGTGTATACTTCCTCCGATATGTTGCACAATTCTAGTGGAAGCCAGTGAAGTTAGGAACATAAATTCTAAATTTCTTTGGTTACTTAAGTGATTAAAATTTTCCTTTTTTCTTCTTTGGTGCTGAGGATTGAATCCAGGGTTGTCCGTGTGTGTGTGTGTGTGTGTGTGTGTGTGTGTGTGTCTGTCTGTCTGTCTGTCTGTCTGTCTGTCTGTCTGTCTGTCTGTCTGTCTACCTGTCTGTCTACGTCTACGTCTGTGTCTGCTCCCAACCTTGAGACAGTCTCATTGTGTAACTCAGAATGGTCTCACTATGTAGCCTGAGCTGACCTTGAACTCTGAGTCATCCTCCTGCCTCAGCCTTCAAAGGGCTGGGATTATAGGTGTGCACCACCTTGATTGGGAAATCCAGAGCTTTTGAACTGAGCTATGCGCCCTGCTTTTTCTGTTTCATTTTGAAGCATAATTGTGCTAAGTGGCCCAGGAAAGACTCAGATTTGCCGTGTTCCTGTCTTAACATCCCATGATGCTGAGGTGACAGGCACATGCCCTGCACCCAGCTCGGTGATTACATTTAAGTTGAAAGTTACTAAGATTGTAAGTGAGCTGACCTTATTTAAGCAGTCCTTATTTAAGTAGAGGGGTTGTGATAAAGTATTTATTGGATACTAATGTTTTACTTTTTATCTTTTCTTCAAGCAAATGGTTATGAGCCTTAGAGTTTCTGAACTTCAAGTATTGTTGGGCTACGCTGGGAGAAACAAACACGGACGCAAACACGAACTTCTCACAAAGGCCCTGCATTTACTCAAAGCTGGCTGTAGTCCTGCTGTACAGATGAAAATTAAAGAACTCTATAGGAGGCGGTTCCCCCAGAAAATCATGACGCCTGCGGACTTGTCTATCCCCAGTGTACATTCAAGTCCTATGCCAGCAACTTTGTCTCCATCTACCATTCCACAGCTCACTTACGACGGTCACCCTGCATCATCACCATTGCTCCCTGTTTCTCTTTTGGGACCTAAACATGAACTGGAACTCCCACATCTTACATCAGCTCTTCACCCAGTCCATCCGGATATAAAACTTCAAAAACTACCATTTTATGACTTACTGGATGAACTGATAAAACCAACCAGTCTAGGTAAGGTTCTTATGAGTGTTTGGTTACATTTGCAGGGTGAATTTTAGATTTTAATTTGACTTGGTTTATTATTCATAATGAAATTTACATCTGGCACTAGCACTCAAATGGTAATACAGATCTTTTAATTTTAGATAAAAAATAAATCGAGGCTGTCTTTTAAAAAGAAGAAAAGGATCGTATAGTAATTGGTTACTCTGCAGGCAGGTATGGTCTTGCACGATTGCAATCTCAGCACTCACGAGGCTGAGGGAAGATGATCGCTTTGATTTTGAGGCCAGCTTGGGCTACATAGTGAGTTCAAGACCAGGGTGAACTGCATTGTGAGACCTTGTCTCAAACAAACAAAACAAAGAAAGTAATTACTGACATGATAGATAATAAGAGAGTTCCAGAGTATGAACTTTTAAAGAATATTTTAGATTGTTAATGTTTTACAATAGTTGATAAATTAAAAATTAAAACCAAGTAAATCACTATAGTATTCTGAATTTAGTACTTAATTTTCAGGGGTTGATGGCATCTGAAATGAAAGAGAAGTTTTGATTATTTGAATATGTGAATGATTTTAATTATTATAAAAGGAGATTTGATCTTTGATCTGTAATTAAATTTTAGCTGATTTTTTTTCAGTAGCTGTGTGCTTTACAAGCACACACATGATCATGGTTAAATAATGTGAATGCTTGAAACTGCATTTACTCTGCTTTTTGTCCTTTGATCAGTTTGTCTGGCATATAGAATTCAGTTTGTTAAGCTGGCTTTATTAGAGCACACCGGTAAGCCTGGCATTCTGGGAGGCTGAGGCAAGAGGGTCACAAGTTACAGTGAAGCCTAAGTAACTTACTGAAGCTCTGTCTCAAGGTATATAGTGATCTGGGGAGCCAGGTGTGGTGGTGCATACCTGTAATCCCAGCATTCGGGAGGCTGAGGCAGGAGGATCATTGTGAGTTTGAGGCCAGCCTGGTCTACAGAGGGAGCTCAAGGCCAACCTGAACTGCATAGTGAGACATAATGAGACTTCTCTCTTTCTCTCTTTCTCTCTCTCTCTCTCTCTCTCTCTCTCTCTCTCTCTCTCTCACACACACACACACACACACACACACACACACATATATGAATGCACAAATGACCTGGGGATGTAGCTGAGTATGAAGGCCTGGGGTTTAATCCCTGATCTATCTCTCTCTCTCTCTCTCTCTCTCTCTCTCTCTCTCTCTCTCTCTCTCTCTCTGCCTCTGCCTCTGCCTCTGCCTCTGCCTCCCTCCCTCCCACACACACACACACACACACATACACTTTAATAGACCAACTTTTATTTACTTGCTTTAATACTACCTTAGGTAAAATGGGATAAAACTGAACCTGTATGATACACCTTTGGTGTATTATATTTAAAATATCAGCTTCTGAATACTGATTTCTTGTTATAGTACCAGTGGTCAGAAAATTATGGGCAGGAAGCTAAATCTGACTCATAGCCTGTTCTTGTGTGGGTCTGTCTAACAAAACATTTAAACATGTTCTTAAAGAGTTGCAAGGAAAAACAAGACAAAAACAGAGAATATGTAATAGAGACCATGTGTGCCTCCAAAGCCTAAAATACTTACTAATTGACTCTTTTAAAAATTGTTGATTTCACAGACCCATGAATCAGTGGAACATATTAGATGATTCAGAAGCAACTGTAGACATCCTTAGCCACCTTTTCTTTGATAAAAGTGCAATCATATTCACTGGGAGAAAGATGGCCTCTTTATCTTTTTTTATTTTTTCCATTTTTATGTATTTGGTACAGGGTCTGACCACACAGTTTGGACTCATAATAATCCTCCTGTTTTCAGCCTTCCCAGCACTGGGATTACAGGCATGTGCCACCATGCCCGGACTTGGGGCTGGCGTGGCATGTGGGGCAGGATCAAACCCTGGTCCCTGTGCTTGCCAAAGTAGATGCTTAGTCCACTGAGCTATCTCACCAGCTCAAGACAGCCTCCTTAATAAATGTGCTGGAAAACTGACTTTGAATATGCCAAAAATTAAAATTGGACCCATATCCTTAAAAAATTTTTTTTTTGGTTCCTTTCAAATCATTTAACGTTTCAGTTTTGGGAATTGGTAAGAGCTGTGAACATTTTTGGAGAGAACATTTTTTGGGGGAGAATTTTTGGAGAATATTTACTGAAATTCTATCTTAGAACTGGAGAGTGTTTAGTTTTAATTATGTTCAGCAGAACTTACCCAGAATAAATGAAGATATAGAAGTTATGTCAGATAATTTGAGTTTTATATTATTTCAAATTGAAAATGACCATAATAGATAGCACTTGTTAAGAACTTACCTGTTAAAAAAAAAAGAACTTACCTGTTTATAAAACATATTGTAAAAAATTAAATTGCTGAAGCTTGTTAGCAGTTTTAGCGTGTGCGTATATGAAATTATGCTTATTTTCACAGAAGGGAATCATGTGCTTAGTATTCTGTGATTTATTTTCTTGGTCATTTAAATATTTCTTGTGTGCATATCTCCCATTGAGCACCAATATCTATGTCACATAAGACTGTGTCCATATGATATAGCCTAGCCAATTCTTTATTAAAGATTGTGTACAGTTCCATGATTTACATGAGCCTTTTATTAAAAGATAAACATTTTTGTTTTTCACTGTCAGAAACATGTTGCAATGACCATTATTTGAAAGGAAAAGATGGTAGTGTGTATATTTTTGATTGTAGCTTTCAAATTTTCTTCTGGTCTTATTTAACTTGTATTTTGTTTCAACTTTCACTAACATAAACGTCAGTGTGATACTAATATAAAGTGAAAGTGTGATTAGATGGTATTTAGTGTGTGTGTCAATTGTGTTATGTAGAGATAGTGATGCAAACTGGGCACATGATGCAGTGTTTTATGGATATTTAGAGAAAATTAGTTTACTAAGATAGTTTGCTTGAACATTTATGTTAGATTTTTATTTCTGGTTATCCATACTAATTGTCTTCTCACTGTTCATACCTGTACAGGCATTGTAGTTCCTAATCTCCAGCCTCCAGTGAAGGGGGTTCAATCAAAGCTCTTCACAATGACCTATTATCTTAGGTACCCTCTTCTTCATCTTTTTCTTTCCTTTTTGTTTGAGACAGGGTCTTGCTGCGTAGGATGGCCTGGCCTTAAATTCACTATGTAGCCCAGGCTTGCCTGGAACTCTACCAAACCTGGCTTCTGGCCGGTTTTTAAATTTTTCTTGGAAACAGGGCCTTGCTAAGTTGCCTAGGCTAGATTCAAACCTTTGATCTCTTGCTGTAGCCTTCCAAAGTTCTGGGCTTATGTTGTAAATATTTTTGTAGCTGTGTGTGGCTGGTATACACCTATAATCCCAGCACTTGGGAGGCTGAGCAGGAGGGTTTGCTTGGCCTATATGGTGAGTTCAAGTCCAGCCTGGACTACATAAGAAGACCTTGTCTCAAAAAACGAACACGAAAATACTTTTTCTTTTAATGCTTCAAGGTACCTGTATATATGTATGAACATTAAAAATGTGTAATAATGATGGTAAACACATGTGATTTTTTTTTTTTTTTCCTAAAGAGATATTAGTGGCAGGGAGCTTATAAACAGTTAAAGGTTTAGGGCTGAGAGCGTAGCTTAGAAGGAGCATGTGCTGAGCATGCACGAGACCCTGAGTTCATTCCCCGGCACGCAGATAATAAAGGGATGAAGCACAGTTACTGCTGTTCATGATGTCTTTCTACTGTACCTATCCCCCTCCCTTGCTGACTGTTTTTAAAAGGGTAGCAATAAATTAAAAATCTTCCATTATTATTCTTGATCTGTAAAGTTCAAAAGAATACAGTAATGTGCAAGTAACACACATTCTTGTTAAACCATCAATATGTAACCCCTCACATTTATAAACCTTGCTGAAGTACTAAAATGTTTTACACATTTATTTGAGACAAAGGTCTTGCAAGGTCCAGGGTGACCTTGAACTCACTGTGGAGGCTGGATTACAGGGCTGCATGACCAGACTTGGTTTATTTAATTGGGCTTTCCCTATAGTGGCAGTCCTCATTATTTGTGGGTTCACCACTTGGGATTTTGCCTGCTGGAATTTGTGAGTTTGCAGTCGGTGCTCCTCTCACTTTCATTCCTGTGTGCAGAGTGCTGAGACTTGGAGCTGTGTCCTGAGCACGCCCACGCTGTGCCCCAGTAGGTGACAGCCTGACTTGTTCTCAGCCTGCGTGCTATCAATGTGTCCTTGTAGTTGTGCTAGTGTGGTGGGCATTTTGGTTTTTTTTTCCTCTTTCTGTTTTTGATGCTTTTCTGTTTTATGGTATCTGCAAGCATTGGGCTGAAATGTTGTGGAGTGCTGTGAGTATACGAGGGTGTAACATGCCTTAATGCAGGAGACACTTGAGATGGTCTTTCCACAGTCAGATTATCTGTATGTTGCTGTCTGGGAGTTCAGTGTTAATGAATCAGTAATTATATTAAATAAAGTGTCTTCAAAACAGAAAACAAAGATGTATATTGGTTGGTTGATGAAAATATTAAGACCAGAGGCTTTTAGGACCCTAACCATGTGTTTACCATAGTAGCAGTGATCCATATTCACTTTTTCAGTGGTTTAGTGACTTCATAGAACATAACTACTGCAAATAACAACAATTGACTGCATGTAAAGTATAATTTGATTTGACTACCACTGTTCACAAATACGACATTTCATGGTATATATTCACACAATTACAAAATGAATGCATAATATAAAATTGGTATATAAATAGGTTTCCAATTTTCTGTTATAAAATTAAAATAAAAGCAAACATTTTGATTATTCATAGAAAGATCTCACCATAAAGTAATTTGTGGCAGTTTATTGACTCAATAAACATTTGTTGCAATACAATGCTTAGTCAGTTTGAAGCTAGTTAAAAATGACTGGGGCCTGCCATACCGTGGGGCACGCTGAGATGGCAATTGAGGCTGGGCATGGAGGCATGCACTTTTAATCCCAGCTCTTGGGAGGCTGTAAACAGGTGGATCACTACAGGTCCTGTCTAGTAGTGAGACCCTGAACACCCTGTAGGTCCTTTCCTACAATAAAAAAAAAAAAGATTGTGGGTAATATCAGGAGTTGAGGATGAATATAAAAAATTGTGGTTTTATAAATTATTATTTATGTTTGTTTGTTTGTTTATTTATTTTGCGGGACTGGGGTCCAAACTCACAATCTTGCACTTGCCAGACAGGCACTGTGCGATGGAGTTATCTCTTCAGCCCCCCCACTTTATTATTATTAAAAGATTATTTCTGTACTTCATTAAATGAAGTAGCCACATTTGCCGGTTTTTTGTTTGCTTGCAGTTTTGGTTTTCTTTTTTTGTCTTTTTGAAAGAAGGTCTCATCATGCAGTTTGTTGGCGTTGAGCTCATTTTGTAGCTCAGGCTGGCCTTGAACTCAGTGCTGATCCTCCTGCCTCAGCCTCCCAACAGTGGGATGACTGGTGTGCACCACCGCCCCTGTGGAACTTAATTTCTTCTGTGGCTCATTGTTTTGAATCTAGAAAATCCATGTTTTCTGATTAAATGACTTCCAGCATTTTTTTTCCAGCATTCTTTTTATTTCTAAATGTGCATACATTTAAATAAGCTGTTACTGAGCTCTATTTTGGTCTGCAGCTGGTTAGTTGATCACAACCATCACTTTTTTATTTTTATTTTTAATTTTTAGAAAATTTTATTTATTTATGTATTTATGTATTTATGTATGTTATGGCTGGCTCAGCCTGCTCTGGGGGTGGGGTTGGCCCAGCATATGGTGCCAAGGATCGAACTGCGGTCCCTGTGTTTGCCTAATCTTGCCTAAGCAAGCATTGTAGACTGCTGAGCTATCTCGCCAGCCCACAACTATCACTTGAGTCCAGAAATGTGATAGGTAAATTTTTTCCCCTTTCATTGTGACCATATGCATTAGATTTAATTATACTCTTAAGGTGTTCACATAAAAGCCCAGGGCTTGACATGTGCTAAGTATGCACTGTACCACCAGGCTATACCTGCAGCCTTGTTATTATGTCTTTAAAAGTGAATAATTTGAGTTGTTCAGTTTGGAGCCTTGCATCACATATGTCTGTGTGTATCTCTTTTTGTTTGTCTTTTTGAAAGTACTAGGGATTGAACCCAGAGGATTTGTACTGAGCTACAGCCTCAGACCTTTTTTTATATTTTATTTTTTATTTTGAAGCAAGGATTTACTAAGTTACCAAATTGCCCTGCTTGGGCTTCAGTTTGCAGTCCTCCCACCCCAGCCTCCTAGAGTACGGGGCTTATTGGCACCAGCCATTGTGTCTGGCTTGGAGCCATGTATGTGTTATTCTTTCTGCTGTTGCTAGTTAACTAGAATATTTATGAGGTAAAACAAAGTTGTCTGAAAAGTATAATTTTTCTTCATTTAATTTTGCTTGTCAGCAGTCTAAAGTGCCTGCTTAGGCAACTGCAGGGACCATGGTTCGATCCTTAGCACCACATCTAGGCTGAGCTGGCAATAATAATAATAATAAAAATTTTGCCTGTCAGTATCCAAATCCTACGCACCCCTACCTCCCCAGGAATTAAACTTAGAACCTTGTACGTACTAGGCAGGTACTGTACTGCTGAGGTATCTCTGACCTGTGGATTTATTTGTGTGTGTGTGTGTGTGTGTGTGTGTGTGTGTGTGTGTTTTCATTTTTGAAACAGGGTCTTGCTGTGCAGGCCAAGGGATGTTGGACTTGGCACAATCCTGCCACAGCCTCCTGGAGTGCTGAGGTGATAGACTTTTGCACCATTATGCCTAGCAAAATCCTGGTTTTCTTTTTTAAAATATGATATTATTTATTTATTCTTAAATTAGGTTTTATTGGTACTTCTTAGATATGCATAATGATTACATTCGCCACAGCGAATTTGTGCCTTTATATGACTTATTTTTCCCCATCTACCTTCCCTTCAACCCTTCCTCCCTTCCTCGTTTACAAAGCTTTGTTTTCATGTTTTTTTCTTTTCTCACTTTTTTCACTTCTTCCCTTTTACCTTGCTTTCTCTCTGCTCCTTTCCCCACTTCCAATGTTTTCTTTATGTTTCACCAAAGAATCTTTCTCTTTTCATTTCAAATGCTATTTTTATCTATCTGTCTGTCTGTCTGTCTGTCTGTCTGTCTGTCTGTCTGTCTGTCTGTCTGTCTATCTATCTATCTAGGGCCACCCTGGGGGTGGTGCTGGTATAGCATGTGGTACCTGAGATCAAACCATGGTCCCTGTGCTTGCCTAACTTGCATAAGCAGGTGCTTTAGTTAGCTGAGCTATCTCACTGGCCCCTTGTTTTTTGTGTGTGTTATTTCTTTACCACTAACAAGATATCAGAAGTAACCTAAATATCTAACATAAAAATGGCATACCAACTCCAAGGGAAAAATATTGCTGTTAAAATTTCATTTATGAATTTTATAAATCTATCACAAAATTCTTATTGATACCACCTTTTTAAAGAAGATGAAAGAATCTATGTGTATACTCCCATTAGGTCTATACAAAATTTGTATAGAAAAAATTTTGTTTCAAAGACATTAGGATTACAGTTTTATGTTAATATTTTGTCTTGTCTTTTGTTTTAATTTGTTTGAAAGAGAGTATAATTGATTAGACATTAGAAACAGTACACATTTAGAAGACCAGGATGAGAGACATTTATCCATGGGTTTTGTACTACACACTGCTGTCCTCGATATCAGATATCAGCATACAGAATTAGTTAAGGCAAAAATTCTAAGCATTAACTGCTGTTTTCAAAAAAACTGATGGAAATTATGAGTACAATCGTCTCAGCCATTAAATGCTATTATTTATTTATTTATTTGTATTTTAGCGAAGGGTCTGTAGGGTGTTCAGGGTCTCACTACTAGATCAGACTCATAGTGATCTGCCTGTCTGTAGCCTCCCAAGGGCTGGGATTGCAGGCATGTGCCACCACACCCAGTCTCAATTGCCATCGCAGCATGCCCTGGGGGCGGGACTGGCAGGGCAGAGGGATTGAATTCCTGGCTCCTGTGCCTGCTTGCAAGCACTTTAATCCGCTGAGTTATTTAGCTAGCCCTAAGTGCTATTCTTTTTTTTTTTTAATCTTTCCCATTAGTCTTAGATTTCCTTGTGTCTGTTTATTCCTTACTTGCCCAATACCAGTTTCACTTTGCTACAAGCTCTCCTGACAGTTTACCTTTGAAGTGTTATGGTGGTGTTGTTGTTCCTGAATACAATAAAGGCTCTGTAGTATTTACCTGTATACCCTCCAATAGCTAGATAGCAATCTGTTACATGGTAGTTCAGGAAGCATTTATGAGTTCTCTTAAATCATGGGTCTCTTTATGTTTTTTATTAGAACATGTTTGTAGTGTGTAATGATTACATTCATCATAGGGAGTTGATACACTTATATGACACACTTTTTTATTGTATTCCCTCCCCTTCCTACTGCATTGTCCATCTTTTGGACTCTTGAATATTTTTTTTGAACATGTTTGCTCCCTGTAGGGACTTGGTACATGTACACAACACATCACAGTCCCTCCTTTTTAATCTTATTTCCTTCCCTTCCTGCTTTTGTATGTCTCTTAGTTTCTTTCTGCTTCCCACATGCTAAAGATCTGTCTCGCTATTTCTCATTGTCTGTTTTTAATTTTTTAAAATATATTTTTGGTTTCTCATATGAGAAAAACTAAGATAGATATTCAAGTTTGTGTGTCTAATTTCTCTTAACATTGTGGTCTACAGGGTCTCACTACTAGATGGACGCATCGTGATCTGACTGTTTACAGCCTCCCAAGAGATTACAGGCATGCGCCACCATCAAACTGCAATTAAATCAAAGCAATATTCTAAAAAAAATTCAGTCATCATAAAAATACTTTTGTCATTACACTCTTAACACAGGCCAATTTAAGCAATAAACATAAACAAGAATATTATAAGCTATGTATAGGTATTATACTAAACAGGACAATATTAAAGATTAAAAGAAAATATCACGTAATCACATTTCATCCAAACATTTTTTTTTTACCTTGATAATTATATAAATTCTGCACTTCAATACCAAAAGTGGGGGCCAGGAAAATAGCTCAGTAGAATAAGCGCATGCCTGGCAAGCGCAAGGGCCTGAGTTCAATCCCAGGTCTCGCAAAAAAAAAAAAAAAAAAAGTGGTGTGTGATGCAAATAAACGATTCAAAAATCAGAAAAATTCAAACATTAGGGGCTCAACAAAGCACAAAGATTCCAATTTTTTGTGTCCCATTATTTCAATGGATTGATAAAGTGTATAGGCAGGATCCTGCTAGGTTGAATCAGCTAGTATTAGATGTTCTCTTTTTCAAAACAAAACCAGAAATACAGATACATATAGACACATAGGTAACTCACTAGAACACTAGATTTTTTGATAAAGCTTCTCTAACGGAACCCACAAATTTGTATGGAAATTATGGTAACTGTTTATGACTGAATAAAGAAAACTGAGTATTTACACACACTGCAGTACTACTTTGCCATAAAGGATAAATTTGAGTCATTTATAGGAAAATGGATGCACCTTGAGACCATAATGTTAAGTGAAATTAGACACACAAATTTGAGTATCGATCTTAGTTTTTCTCATATGAGAAACCAAAAATATATTTTAAAAAATTAAAAAACAGACAATGAGAAATAGCGAGACACATCTTTGTGTGTGGGAAGCAGAAAGAAACTAAGAGACATACAAAAGGGGGAAGGGAAGGAAATAAGATTAAAAAGGAGGGACTGTGATGTGTCGTGTTCATGTACCAAGTCCCTACAGGGAGCAAACACGTACAAAAAAAACAATAACAACAACAAAAAAAAAATTCAAGAGTCCAAAAGATGAATAATGCAGTAGGAAGGGGAGGGAATACTAAACAAACAAACAAACAAACAAATAAATAAATAAATAATTGCAGTTTGAATAAGATTCATTACTAGTTATTGTTTGTTACTTTCTTGACTCAGGTAAATATTCAAGTAGAAAATACTCATTCAGTACAGTGTTCTTAAATATTCTAGTAGTTTAAATTATTTCAGAGGCTAAAATGTAGCGACCAGTCAGCTTTGCACTCATGTGGAGTGGTCATATGAAGATTTGCTAACTCATCTTGTGGCTTTGTCTTTTGTTTTTTTGGTCCTAGGAATTGAACATAGGTCCTCCCACACAGTAGCAGAGTTTCTGCCTCTGAACTGTATCTGCTGCCCTGCCTTATTAAGCCAAATTATCTTCTCAAGACATGTTTTCCTTTTTAAACATTCTTAAAGGTTTTAAGGAGTATGTTATCTTTTATTGTGGATTTGAGATTTGAAAAATCAAAGTATTGATTTTGAGTCATTTGAATGTCCTGGTTGGTTGCTGAAGGCTGTAACATCCTCTTGCTGTGTTCTTTTTTTTTTTGTTTCTCCAGAACCGGGGATTGAACTCAGGTCCTTGCACTTGCCAGGCAAGCACTTTTTCTACTGAGCTATCTCTCCAGCCGCCTCTTGCTATGTTCTGAATAGTTATTTCCCCTCAGAATCCACATGTTGAAATTCAGTCCACAGTACAATGCTGTTAGGAGGTGAGGCCTTTATGAAATGATTAAAAATTAGTGCCCTTGTCAGAGAGGCTTGTTGGCACCTTCTATCATGTGAAAGAAGGAAGGACACAGGAAAAAGACACCACTGAGAGGAAGGGTCCCTGGCTAGACGCCAAGGGGCTGACTCTCGTTCTTGGACTTCCTACTCTCCAGAACTGTGACCAATAAATTTTTGTTCATATAAATTATCCACTCAAAGTATTTATTATAGTAACTCAAATTGACAAAGACCCTTCTTAACCAGTCCATAGGCAATCAGTAGTTAATTGATAAAAGTGATGAATGATAAAAAATGTATGCTAATTTAAATATTTTTATGAGGCCTGATTTCCCAGTTTTTGCTTCTTTATTATAGGAAGCAAATTTAAATATTTGTCAAAGAATTTGAATGTAGAATCTGATGACTGAGAAGTTCTCTCCATACTTTTTAAAGCAAATTGCCTTAATCAGGTATTTTCAGAGCATTTAACTTCCTTTCCATAAAACAGAAACTCTTTCCTTTTGCACTTATATTCATCCATTTTTATAAGATGTAATAAGCTTTGTGGTTACAAATGTGACTACCTTATAAGATGTGATCAAGAAATATTGTGAATTTTACATCGCTGTCACTCCCCCTAACCTCCATGCACGCACATACTTCTGCTCCCTTGGAACAGAGCTCCCTTTTCAGTTTTGCCTTTCTGCAGTAGTCCAGAAGTGTTTTCTGTTGTTTAGTTGTGTTGTGGTGGCTATCTTGATATCTTGAATTGATTCAACACATTTGCCCTTCATGCCTATTTGACATTGGAGAAAAGCTAGGAGTTTCATGCTGCAGTATATATTCAGTACCATGGACCAGGACACACCATAATGCGTTTTATTTGACAGAAGCTGCCGTAAATGTTTGTTCAGTGAGGAGTGATAATAAAATGTGGTGAATGTTTAAATTTAAAATTTTGCATATAAAAAATTTTGTATATAGTGAAAGACATACTGCTATTATCCCTCTCAAAATATTTTCCATGCTTCAAGTGTACTGATCCATTCCATTATTTCTAGCATTTTTTACTGTGAGACACATTTTAAAAATTAACGTATTTCTGTATATTTATATTTTATAGTTTTTATTCTCTTTGAAAAATAAAAATAAAAAAATTTAAATGTTCACTGTATCTTTCTATCACCCCTTGTAAACAAATTCGAGAAGCTGGGCATAATGGTGCGTGCCTCTAATCCCAGAGGCTGGGTATGAGAACTGAAAATTAGAGGCTAGCTGGGCAACTTAACAAGACCTGGTTTGTCAAAGGAGAAAGGAATGGGGATGTATCTCAGTGATAGCGTATCCCTGGATTCAACCTCTATTAGTGCAAAAACAGCAACCAGAACAAACACCTGTGGTTTAGTAGCTATGGTCCATGAAATGGTATACGCAGAGATGTCTCGGGCCACTGGCAGCTCACTAGGGCATCTGCCAGGAAGTTTCCCAGGGGAAGGGAGAGAGTATCAGTTAATCGGATTAGTTGAAATGTAGGTGAAGAGAGCTTCTACTGAATTTCTTGTCTACCATTCTTATTTAATTCTCAGAAGACAGTTCACTTTTTCCCTGAGAATAATTTCCCTGAGCTTGCTTTTTTGGGGAAATAGCATGGGTCATTATTATAGTTCAGGTTTTGTGTTGTTTGTGAGCCAAGTTCTGGCTGAATCACCTAGACTGGCCTGCATTTGCTATCCTCCCGCCTCCTGAGCACTTGCTGAGATTATAGGCATGCCTCACCATGCCCACTTGCAAATTAGACTTTTGTATCTTTCATCATAAAATTTTACATTTGTGTTCTTCGTTGGAGAACTCTTTGTTTAAATCTCTTACCTTCCCCTTCTGTCTCATTGTCCCTCTCCCTCTCCCTCCCAAGAGTTTAATTTAAAAATAGGTATGTGGGGCTGGTGAGATGGCTCAGCGGTCTAAAGCGCGTGTGTCGGAAAGTTTAGGCCACCTCAGGGACCATGGCTCAATGCCAGGCACCACATGCTGTGCTGGCCCCACCCCCATGGCAGGCTGAGTGAGCCATAACACAAATAAATGAGGTTTAAGAAAAAAAAAAAAAAAAAAAAGATATGTGGCAAGGTATAGCAGTGCCTGCCTGTTATCCCAGCACTTGGGAGGATCCAGAACCACGGAAGGACATCTTGGGCTACATAGTGAGTTCGAGACCAACCTGAAATACATAGTGGGACCCTGTCTCACAAAACGAAACAAATGAAATTTAATTTAATAAAAATAAAAATAGGTGTACATGCACAAACATACACATAGCACTTGGGTTTTGCCTTAGCAAAAGAGGCAGTAGATTTAAATAGCTAAAATCCATTTTGTTTTGTTTTGTGCAGTTATGGATAAGGTTTCTACTGTGTCTTAACATTGGTTGCTGGTATTTTCTGTCAAAAGCTTCTCTGGCATTGGATATTATTTCACATTTTTCTTCTCTCAGTTTTTATAATTCAGTTTTCCTTTTTCCACTTGCCTAACAGCCAGTGTCTGGAGATCAGGTGATACAAAGTCAGGGATACAGGCTGGTGCATATTCAAAAGAACATTTGAAGGTTTTATGATTTCACTATACTCAGCTTTTAGAAAAAGTTGACTTCTAATAATTCCACATAAGCTGTGCTCTTTCTCGAACTTAGGGAAATCCAAAGTACTAATTTTCTGTAGGTGGATTTCTTTTCTAGAAACTTTCTGATTTGGCAGCAATGTTTCTGACCTTCAAAACAGAATCTAAGATATATGTTCTAAATCTTATAGTCCTTTGTAAATGTTTTAATCTGATAGTTTAATATTTTTACTAGTGTTTACATAGTTGTTCAGAATTTGAAGGGCATCTGCGTACTTGAGTGTAACCTTGGTAACTGATGATAGTTTTTTTTTTTTTGGAAGAGAATCTTGATTGAATCAGTGAAAAAAAAAAACTCTTCTATTTAATTGTAAATATGAACTAAAATTTTTTTAATTTGTCAATCTGGCTTACCTATAAATTTCAGAATTCTGGGAGAATGAGACAGGATCACACATTGAAGCTCAGCCTGGGCAATTGTGACATTTTCCAAAAAAAATTTTAAAAAAAGAAAGACATTTTAATTTGAAGCAAGACATGATGAAATTTCAAAATCCCAGTTTCTTGGGAGGCTGAGACAGGAGCAAGTGCTTAGTCTGCTGAGCTATCTCGCCAGCCCTCAGATTCTTAGTGATCCTACTGTTTCAGCCTCCCCAGTGCTGTGTTTACAGGCATGTGCCACTACGCAGGGTCTTGGTGGATGGCTTGGCACACTGAGGGTGAGGCTGGCGTGGTTTGTAGTACTAGGGACCAAACTGGGTCTTCTTTGCTTGTTTAGGCAGGTGCTTAGACGACTGAGCTGCCTCCAAGGCCCGACTGCTTGTGATTATTAACCATTTATGGGTGATTTGTTCATCCATACATGGGCTGATTATTTTCCTATTATGCTTTTTTTCTTGTTGGTTCATACTTTGTATATAATATGCATTAGTCTGCTGTCTAAATAAATATATGTTATATTAGGGTTTGTCACTTACATAATTTTTTTTGGTTACACAGTACTTGAAAACAGATTCTGTTACTAATTTTATGTTTGGCTTTTAAAAATAACAGATTCATGGTAATATGTTCGTTTCATTAAAGTGTGCAGTTTAGTAGTTTTTAGTGTATTTACAGAATACACATCAGTCACCACTATGGATGGAGTTCTAGAATTTTTCTCCTAAAAGAAACCTTTGTATCAATCAAGTTACTACTCCTCCTCCTCCTTTCAGTGCCTAGAAATCACTGATCTCTATTTCTATGCGTGTGCTTAGCCTGACATTTCATATATATATGAAATGTCATATATATATATGGACAATTTGTGACTACTTTCACTTAGAACGTTTCTAAGGTCCATCTGTGTGGTAGTATGCCTCTGGTACTTTATTCCTTTGGTTTTTGTTTTGCTACACAGCTCTCTACCTCACCCCCACCCCCACCCATTATTTTCACATGATCTTGCTGTTTTCCCCACGCTGGACTTGAATTTATGATGCTAAAACTCAGCCTCCTGAGTAGCTGGGATTACAGTGTGGCGTGCTGCCACACTGAGCTTGTTGTATAATTTCAATTGTGTTTTAAAAAGCATAAAACTTACTGTAATCATTTTATAGTTTAGTAGTGTTAAGTATATTCGTATTGTTTTTCATCAGAGCTATAAAACCTTTTTTTTTTTTTAAACCTCCAGAGACTAGATCTTTCTATGTTTCTGCATTTTTTTTAAATTTTCATTTATTTATTTATTTATTTGTTTGTTTGTTTCTGTATTTATTCATTTTGTGGCTGGCTCAGCCTGCCCTGGTGATGGCGCTGGCGCAGCATGTGGTGCCGGGGATCGAACTGCAGTCCCCGCAGTCGCCTGAGCCCTCCAAAGCAGGCGCTTTAGACCACTGAACCATCTCGCCGGCCCTGTTTCTGCATATTTTAAGCTAATCTCAATCTTGCCATGTAGCCCACTGGCCTCAGCCTAAGTGCTGGAAAAGCATACAGGTGTGGGCATGCTGGGATCCTTTGGAACTTTTTTTTAATCTTGCAAAACTGCATGATCAACTCCCAGTTTTCCTCTGCCTCATCCCCTGGTAATCACCATTCTACTTTCAGTTTCTATGACTCTGAAGTGTTTTTTTGTAATTGGAATCATGTAGGTTTTTTTTCTTTCTTTTTTTTTTTTTTTTTGTGGGACCAGGGTATGAACTCACGACCTTGCACTTGCCAGGGAGGCACTTGTGCCACAGAACTATCTCCCTAGCTCCTGGAAATCATATAGTATTATAAGTTCATTTTCTTGTGTGTGATTGGTTTATTTCACTTAGCATAATACCTTCAAGATTCATTCAGGCTGTAACCAGTGACCGGATATTTCCCCCCACCACCCCCCTTTTGTTTTCCTGCTGAGGATTGAGCCCATATCGTCACACATGCAAGTATGAGCTACATCCCTATTCTTCCCCTAAATTTTGAGATGGAGTTTTGTTAAATTATCCAGGCTGGCTTTGAATTGGGACCCTTCTGCCTCAGCTTCCCCCATGGGTGGATTATAGGTACCTACCATCATCCTGGCCTGAATTTTTTTCTTTTTAAGATTGGCTAATATTGTGTCATATACCACATTCATCCATGTGTAGATGGACATTCGGATTGACTCCACCTGTTGATTTTTATAGATAAATATAAAACTGAACAGTAAGAGTGTGAGCTTTTCTTCAAGATCCTGCATTGCATTTTTTGCGGGGAGGTATTTAGCTAGAGTGGGATTTCTGAGTCCTGTGCAGTTGTAGTTTTAATTATTTTAAGGAACTGTTGTCCTGTTTTTCATAGCAGCTGCACTTTTTACATTTACAAATGACCATTTGATACTGGTCATTTTAATGTGTGTGAGATTATCTCATAGTTGGGTTTGCATTTTTCTAGTATAAGTGATGTTGAACCTGTTTTTATATGCTTCTTAGCCACTTGAATGTCTTCTTTGTGTGTGTGTACTGAGCTTTTCAGATTAGTTTTCACTTTATAGATGCATGTGTTTGCAACATGAATATATATGAATGTGTGACAGTGCATTCATTCCCATCAGAGCTAGAAAGGAAGTGTGTGTGTGTGTGTGTGTGTTGACAGATATTAAACTCTTTACCCACCTGTAATTTCCTGTCAAGGTTAAATATTTGTGGTTAAACATATACTTATGTATCAATGAGGAAAATACCTTTGCTTCTAAACCTTTTAGATTTTTTGGGGGGCGGGTAGGGCTGGGGTTTGCACTCACAACCTTGCACTCGCCAGGCAGGCACTTGTGCCATGGAGCTATCTCCCCGGCCCCCCTTTTAGATTTTCTGAATTGAGTTTTTTGTAGTTTTGTTTCTGTTTTCCCCTCCTGCTTTTTGTCTGTGTTTAATCTCTTCGCTGTGGCATTTTTCCTTGTTAAACTCCTCAAAGCTGTCTCCAGTTTCCTTCTAATATCTGTAAAAACCTGTCAAAGGAAACAGTCTGCCCTGTAGAGTACAGATCAGTGTATTACCTCACTGTTGAGCAGTTGTCCACCAGTTACAACAGTATACCACATTTAAATAGACACAGCTGAGTGTCTGTGATTTTTGCCGTTTTGCTTCAGCTTTCAGCCATTGCTGTTTCCTTGGTTGTACGCAGGTGAAGGTGGCTTATATTTAGGTGCTGCATTGTGTGAAAAAGCATTACTGGTTGTTTAAGACACTAGCCTCATACTTATATTCAGCATGATGAGATACTTGCATAGTGAACACAAAGGAGAGCAATACTCCTTTTCTTTTCCATTCTGCCTTTTTTGATCTGGCAGGATGGCTAGCATTGTTTTTTGGTGATTTGGCACTATAGAGGAAAGATAGTTTTTGGCAAATAGCTGAATTTAAGAAAGCCACCATTGCATTAGAATTTTAATGGGTTGTGTTAAGCTAAGCTCATCTTACACTTCATATTCCTCCTATGATTGTATTTGCATATATTTGCTTTTTGTCATCTGAGTGTTTATTACTAGCAATGTTTTTCCGCTGATAATTATTCATTAACGGTTTTACTTCCATGTGAGCTTTCCCGTGACCATTCCTATCTCATAAGTTCTCTTATCAGAAGGCAACTCCATTTCTTCCTAGGGAAAAGCAATCATTACAGTTTGTAAGATTGAGTTCTCTTTAAGCTGTATGTTTCAGAAGCGTAAATCAATATTTACTGAAATGCCTGGACTTTCTCGTTCATCTCGTGAATATAAATAGTTATGGGCAAATGTCAAACACCTAATATTTACACAAGATATTTATAGTCTTTGGATCCTCTTCTGGGTACATGAATTTAGTTAGCCACTGAACTTTTAATACTTTATTCCTATATTTGATTGAGGAAAGAAAGGAGAAAAATGGATTTGAAAGTGGCTGTTGAACTACATCTAAATGCATTTGTACAGCTAACAATAATGCATGACAAAAGATTATTACTTGTCAACAGGAAAAAAAGATGATAGTAAAGTCTTACGGGGGAGGGGAGGAGGGGCTGACAATGACCCCTAAGTATATACTCAGTTGATTTCAACCTATAATGAAATCTTCTAAATTTTTCTTTCTAGTCTAGAATTGTAGCTTGGCCAGAAACTACTAAGCACTATACTTCTGTATAAGAACTTAAATAAGAGTACTAGAAAAACCAACTCTGAAGAACTATTGGAACCAATTAAAGTCTGCCTAAAAGCAGCATAAATAAGTGTAAACAGTAATCAGAGGCAGAGCTAACAGATACCACCAGAATCTTTTTTTTTTTTTTTTTTTTTTGACAGTGCTGGGGTTAAACCTAGGGCTTTATGTATGCTAGGCAGGTGCTGTACCCTAAAGCTATATCCCCAGCTCACAATTCTTTTCTTGGCCTGCTTTTCTTGCCGGTTTGTGCCCTGTTACATTGTTTCTTGTGTCAAAATTCCATAGGTGGCTCACACCTATAGTACCAGGTGCTCAAAGGTGAAGGCAGGAAGATGGCAAGTTTAGGGCCGTCCTGAACAATTTAGTGTGACTTTACTTCAGGGTCTCACTACTAGATCGGACTCATAGTGATCTGCCTGGCGTGTTTAAAGCCTCCCAAGAGCTGGGATTACAGGCATGCACCACCACGCCAAGTCTTAGTTGCTGTTTCAGCTTGCGGGGGGTGGGGGAGGGACCAACATGGCAGGCCTAAGGATGGAACCTCCGGCCCCTAATCCACTGAGCTATTTGGCCAGCTCTATAAATAAAACATTTTTTAAAGGGCTGGATATGTAGCTGCGTAGCTCAGTAAGTCCAGTCCCTCCCATCCTGAAGTGAATTTTGTGTCTTGAGTTCCTCACCTTCTTTTCTTTTGTAAATCCAATTTAGTCCAGGCTTTTGCTTCAGTTATTCCAGTGAAATTTACCCTGAGAAAACCGTGGATGCCAAACTCCATGACTCGCAGCTTTCTTGCCTTGTTGGTACTTGACACGACCCATCAGGTTCTTCTGTGGGTGGCACTTTCTCAGTTGACTTCCAGAACATCACAGTCTCTTGATTTTTCTCTAATCTCACGTAGTCATTTTTCCCCTGGACCATTTGCTTGTTCTTCCTCTTTTCTAAGAGTCTCGGATTTTGGGTAGTCCGAGGCTTTAAACGATAGTTAGACACTAATGACCTTAAATTTGTATCGGTAACCAAAACCTTTAGGAGTTGCAGAGTTTTGTGTCACTGCTTACTTTCCATTGCTTTGCATATCTGTCTTAAGTTTAACCTGTCTAAAATTGAACTTTGGTTCCTCCTTCCAAAAGTAGCCTACCTCTACTCTTTTCTCTCTTGCTTAAGGGCATCTCCCTTGGTCCCCCTGTGGAGCCTAGGTTATGCTAAACAAGTTCTCTGTGGAGCTGTTCATTCAACTTCCATCTGCATCCTTTTCTTCCTGTGTAGATCAAAAATTCCATTGTCATCCTTGACTTGTCTCTGGTTATATGCCAAATCTGTTTTGTTGGAAAATCATCTTGGCGCTATCTTTAAAATTGTGTAGAATATGACAGTTTCTCATGATCTCTATTGGGCCAGTTTGAGCCACCATTTCTTTTTTTTTTTTTTTTTTTTTTTTGTGGGACCGGGGTTCAAACTCACGACCTTGTACTTTACAGGTAGGCACTTGTGCCACAGAGCTATCTCCATGGCCCCCTGAGCCACCATTTCTTACTTAGATTATCATGTTGATGTCTGCTACTTTTATCCCCTTTATAATTTTTTTCAGCTACCCACCCAGAGTGTTTCTTTTAAACATAAGCTATTCATATTACTTCTCAGTCTGTAACTTGCCACTGGCTTCCCATTTGACTCAGAGTAAAATCCAGAATGTTTATGAATTGGCCTCTTACCACTTATTAGTTGTCATTATTGATAATTGTTATTTTTCTTAACGTGCCTCCATTTTGCCATTTCTCAAATATAATTTGTGCTCCTGTGTGAGGGCCTTGGCGTGGCGGTTTGTCTTCCTTACCTGGATCTTCATGTAGCTATTCAAACGGCTTCTGTTGAGGTTTTAATGTTTGTGATTTTACACCTATCCTGACTTAAACTCACCTCATTCCTTCTAATATCTGTCACCAGCTCTACTTTCTCACTTTCTTACATTTGTTACTCTGTAAATACCATAAGGGCAGTGGTTTTGGTTTCTTGTTTGATACATCTCAATTATCTAGAATAAAATATCTTATGTATTACCTAATATTTGTTGAACAAACTTTTGTGAAACAATTATGTTTTATTTCCTTTGTTTCTGTTTCTTTGATGTTGATCCCAGTTTTAGGTATTTATGGTTCCTAGCAGTTCCTGGAATCCTTCCAGATTCATATCTAGCTTTTTCAAAAGAAGGAAAGTCTTTGTCCCAGCATTCCTGGCAAAAAATCTGGGGTTCACTATGATTGAACCACAGTAAATGACAAGTTCAGCCCTTGACCAGTCAACCTTGGCCAGGAGAATTACACTGTTCTTTGTGACCTTAGACTTTGACCATATGTTCTAGCTCTCAATCTGGAGATAAAGCCACAAGTAAAAATATCTGTTAGGGGAATAGAAGTTGTTACATATATAAGAAATATTTCCTAACATGTATACCACTGTTTTATAAAATGTCATCCTTGGAGCTGGGGGTGGTGGTACATACCTGTAATCCCAGCACTCGGGAAGCTGAGGCAGGAAAATTGCTGCGAATTCAAGACCAGCCGGGGTTATATAGTGAGTTCAAGGCCGGTTTGATCTACATAGTGAGAACCTGTATAGTAAAAATAAAATAAGTGGGGAGGGTGTGCCATGAAAGGAGAAAAAACAGATAACTAGGCAGAAAAAACAGATAACCATAACTTTTTGGTACTGGTTTTAACCCTTACACATCTTTATAATAAACTTAAATAACATGTTGTATTCCTTTTTGTAATAAAAAAAAAAAATGCAACAAAGAAATTTCATAATTTAAAAAAACTTTAAAAAAAGAAAATTCAGCATCACTTGATCAAGTTTTCCTCTTTTCCCCTTATCTCTTAAATTAGATTTTTAATTACACTAGACTAACTGAAAATAAAGGTAGATGTGTTAAAATACACCAATAGCACCAGTACTCTAGAAGGCTGAGGCAAGAGAATCACAAGTACAAGCTCAACCAGGGCAATTTAGCAAGACCTCAAAATTAAGATAAATAAAAACAAAAGGACTGGGGTTGTAACTCAGAACAAAGGTACTGGTTTCAACCCCTAGTACCATTTTTTTAAAAAAGACACATTTCTAAGGATTGCCTTTCTATTTAAAAGTTTAGGCGGGCATGTAAAAATTCTTATTTTTGGTTGGAAATACAGCTTGGTAGCATAGCACCTGCCTGGTAAGCACAGGTTTCGAGTTCGATTCCTGATATAAATAAAAATTTTGCTTTTCTTCGAATAGGTGTACATTTGAAAAGTATTCTGTTTTCCTTTTTAATGTTGCAAGAGAATTTTCTGCCCAATTCTTAGAAAACATGCAGCACCAGTGTTTCTCATAGTATGATGTGTGAGAATATATCTTAAGCCTGAGTTCAATTCCCAGTACCTTAAAAAAAAAAATCTTAGGATATTCTAGAGGGAAATGAGTTCCATGATTAAGAAGTTTGGAGAAGCTATTACATAAAATATTTCCTAGAGAGTCATGTGATATCATATCAAAAACCAAGGTGCTGGGGGTATAGGTTGATAGTCCATTAAGTGGTTAACATGCACCAGGGCCTGTGTCTAATTCTCAGCAGCTCCTGCACCTCCCTCCTCAAAACCCTGAGAAATGCTACAGTAACTAAAATTGGTGATGTTTCCACATTTAATGGACACAGAATACTTACCGACATACATGGATCCAGTATCTGTATTTGAGGATTTTTTTTTTTTTTTTTTTTTTTTG